>JAMFTG010000660.1:0-75000 GCA_023974075.1 Chaenocephalus aceratus | reverse complement strand
CCAATCTGCACAACGACTACTTTCACTGTCTTTCACTATATTTAGATGAGAATACTTTCTACTTTCACTTGAGGAACATTTTGAATGCAGGACTTTTACTGTAACAGAGTATTCCTACACTCTGGTACTTCTACTTTCACTCAAGAACAAGATCTGAGTACTTCTACTTTTACTCAAGTACAAGACCTGAGTACTTCTACTCAAGTACAAGATCTGAGTACTTCTACTTTTACTCAAGTACAAGATCTGAGTACTTCTACTTTTACTCAAGTACAAGATCTGAGTACTTCTACTTTTACTCAAGTACAAGATCTGAGTACTTCTACTTTTACTCAAGTACAAGATCTGAGTACTTCTACTTTTACTCAAGTACAAGATATGAGTACTTCTACTCAAGTACAAGATCTGAGTACTTCTACTTTTACTCAGTACAAGATATATATGAGTACTTCTACACTTCTGTCTGTTTTCCCCCTAGTCAGATAATGGAGCTAGCTGGATAAGCTAGCTAACAGTTAGCCTTAATGAAGTACGGTGTGTCAGCTGATGTGCTAACAGGGAGCTAGCCTACCTAGCTACATGAAACGATGAAGTTGCAGTGTTTGTTACCGTTATCTTGTATCGTGACATTACATTTAGATCACATGAGGATTCACACATGTATTATCTTTGCATGTATTGCCCTAAAACTTGTCTTTTGTTTGATTAGCTGAGCTGTGCTGCTAGCTAAACAGTGAAGTTATTCAGTTAGCAGTTAGGATGCTAGTGGATACCATAAATGATGTAGCAGCAGTTGTGAATGGCATGCACATCATGCTAAAAACACACCTTTAGATGTGTCCCTACCTGTTTTTTGTACGCAGTAGTCATGACTGAGCAGGTTGTGGTGTATTACTTTAACTGTTTCCAAATGAAGAATTGTCCAGAGGGAAGTCCTCCTCTCACTTCCGTCTTCACAACAACACTGTGGTCCTGTGACAGTCCAGTGACAGCATGGGCGGTTCTACTGTTCAACATATATTTAACTTATCCTATCCTTCCTAAAGCCAAACAAGTGACATGTAATGTGCTACTACTCATCTACCTTCATTACCAGTGATAATTATACCACAATACCACTTTACCTCAGCCACAATGCAGAGTCTATGCATTACATTAATGCACACAATGTACAACAATATCTGTTTTTTTTTTATTATTATTATTTATTATTACTACCCGCATAAGTGCATAGGTGCGCCGCATTTCGGTTCCCTCCGCAAGATGAGGCCCCCTCCGCGAGGTGAGGCCAGTCTATGGGTGAGGCCCCACGCAGTCTGCATGATCGGCCTGTAGGGAGAAACGACCCTGCATATCATGATAAAATACGATGTTATGTTCATGTATATTTAAATACTTTATATAAGTGTTACTATGCAGTTCCTCATTTCAGCACTAGATGCCCCCGTGACAATGTAATTCAATAGACCATGATAGTACCAAAGACAAGCAAAGATCATTTCCTGTCTCCTGTGAGCTCAGTCTAATGTATTTATATTGCAAATAACTAAATTAATATATCAAGGAAGATAACAAACATGTGTACAATACAAAAGGCAGTAAGCAAGGGCGTTTTTGTAAACGTTGGGCAACGTTAGATTTAAAATGTCGACAGTTTGAAGAACGTAATGGCTTTGTTATCAAATCTCGCGAGAGTTTGTCGATGAGACCCATTTGCCTCGAACAAGACCCCTTTTCCCCTGATTTATCCGTCTAAAAAATGCCATGTTAATGCCACAGTGTATGGAAGATGTGTCATGTGAAATATGACTCATTTTGTGAGTATGTTGGAAACAGTCTGCTATAAACACGTGTTCACGTTCACTTCTCACAGGGCTTCTTCTTCTTCTTTCTCGAGTTGTATGGCTGTTTGCATCCAGCTTAATGGCGCATTACCGCCACCTTTCTGTTGCCAAGTGACGACCAGACAATACTCATAGTTCACATTCTAAGCCCCTCACAGTAACATTAAATTGATTAAAAAAACAGAGAAATAACACAAGTCCTATGAAAACATCCCGTACCTCTTTAACATATATAACAGTGCCCTTTCACATTATAATTTAAATCCGGCATTTTCTCAGAGAGAGGCGGAGCTTAAACTGGGCGGAAGCCACGTGGTACCGTCACCGGATATTGCCTCTCAGTGCGGCCTTAAAACTCCATGCGTCTGTTCCATGCGTCTCTCAGTCCTAAGCCGTCTCAACGACCAGCACCTCCTCCTGCAGCGCCTGCTCTTCAGATTCAATAGTCTCCTACTACTGAAAAGCCCAAAACGACTTAAACAACATGTCGACGAAGGTAAACTCTTCATCGGCGGTCTCAGCTTCGACACCAACGAAGAATCTCTGGCTGCGGCCTTCTCCAAGTTTGGAACCATCGAGAAGGTGGACGTGATCAGAGACAGAGAGACCGGCAATTCCCGCGGTTTCGGCTTCGTGAAGTACGGACAATGCCGAGGATGCCAAAGAAGCAATGGACGGCATGAACGGAACCACCCTTGATGGCCGTTCAATCCGCGTCGACGAGGCAGGGACAAGGCGGCGGCCGTGGTGGTGGAGGAGGAGGATCAAGAGGATTCGGCCGTGGAGGTGGCGGGAGAGGAGGTGGCGGATATGGCGGCGGCGGTGATAGAGGCTATGGCGGCGGAGGAGGAGAAAGAAGCTATGGCGAACGATCAGGCGGTGGCGGCGGTTACGGTTCCGGAGGTGGCGGCGGCTACAGATCCGGAGGCGCGGCGGTGGTGGTGGGATTTTCCAGAGGTGGAGGAGGAGGCTACAGAGGCAACCGCGACGCTGGATACGAATAAGCATTCTTCCCACTGGCTTAAAACCGTGGTATAAATATAATTGTGTTGATATGGACTAAGTAAAGTTGTGTTTTCCCAGCAAGCTCCATTCACGGTGACAAAGCACCATAATACTTTGACTTTGAGTTGATTTTGATAATAAACAGCCTCAGGCATTGTGAGTCACACATGAAATCGGGTGAGTTTTTTTATTGTTGTATGGGTAACGATGTTAGCCGTTAGCTAGGCGGTTTGCAAGCGGGTGAAATTACGGTCGCTTAGGACTCTTCAGGACTGTCTTTATTCAAAACGGTACAAGTTAAAGTGTTTTCTTTTAACAGTTTGCAGGTACTTGCTTTCAAGCAGTACACATGGTAAAAGGTACAACAAATTTAGCGGGAGTGTGTGCGTGTTCGGTGTAATGACGTACAACGGCCTCGACAACTTCTGCAGTCCTTTCAGCCACGTGTTAACAACCATCGTTTTCAGACACGTAAACTTACCAGTGAGGTCACTGCTGAAGTATTTAATGTTTAAAACAAAAATATGTCGACCACAAACCTTATTTTAAGCTTTTTCTAAATCTTTATTGAGAAATTACATTGCGTTTTGTCGAGGGAACCGGAAGTGGTAAAATGCTAACTCACTTCGGAGTTTTAGGGCGCGTCACTGCGCCACTCTTATTGTGCAAATATTTAAAAAAAATCTCATTATATACAATGAAACGCATAATTTAGAAGAGATTAGAGTATCCTTGTATTTTTGTGAATTGGGAGGTTAAACTATTTTTTTATATTTTGATGGCAACACAAAATCAAATAAAACACTAATCTGTGTTTCCTACCCTTTTTAAATATGTGCCCGTAATTGCACAGTTTGGGTTAGTGTGATAAAACCATAGGATTAAACACGATGTTATGTTCATTTATATTTAAATTGTTTACATAAGTGTTAGTATGCAATTCCTCATTTCAACACTAGATGGCGCCTTGACACTAATTCAATAGACCATGATAGTACCAAAGACAAGCAAAGATAGTCTCCTGTGAGCTCAGTCTAATGTATTTATATTTTAAATAAAATATATCAGGGAATATAACAAACACGGGTACAATACAAAAGGCAGTATGAAAGGTCGTTTTTGTAAACGTTGGGCAACGTTAGATTTAAAATGTCGACACATTTGGACGAACGTAATGGCTTTGTTGTCAAGTCTCGCGAGAGTTTGTCCATAAGACACATTTGGCTCGAACAAAAGACGGTCCGTGTACTTTTGTCAGTTTGATTCAAAATGAGAAACCAAAGCCATTTCCCGTTTATGTTGTCTGAATCTTAAAAGGGATAACTATAAAAACTATTAAATTAAAAAGGTTCCGTGTATTTTTGCTAGATTTTTCGTTTGAACCATAACCAGCCTTTTTTCGGTTTAAATCACGAACGAAAAAATGGGAACCAAAGCCCTTTCCCGTTATGTTGTCTGAATCAAAAAACGGATAACGAGAAGACCTAATTTTTGTAAAAAACGTCCGATTTGGTTTCATTCCATTTTCCGTTATGCATTGAAGAATGAAAAAAACAGCAGTCGTTGTGGCGGAAGTTAAAGAACATTTTTCAAAATAAAACACGAGGATATAATGGCATGCTGTAAAAGCTCAATCCTGGAACCCAGAAGTTGACGAGGATAACTTTATTTCTGCATTCATATGCCGACATGTGTTTATAGAAATCAAATAGACTGTAATATAAAAACAAGTATATAAATCTTGCATAACTTTATTTCGCTGACTTCCGGTTTGACTGTGTCGGTTAATCCAGTGTCCAGCTTGTAGTGGTGTTAACCATAGGTTGCAGTCGAATAGTCAACAAATCTGCTCCTAACGTCTATCCTTGACCTCTGAGTGAAACGTCACGGGTTAAGGGATAGTGGATAGGAGAATTCAAAGGATTTAGGAGAAGAGACTGCGGTGCTTGAGAATCCGACTGCACTTCACTATCCCACGTGTTTATGATGCGCCATCGCACGTCATGAATGTGCGTCTGCTGCGAGGAAACTACAGTTTCTATACAGCGGACTTCAACATGGATGTTTAATAAGAACGAGGGACTACTGGAGAGTCGCCCCGTGCTGACTGCTGCTGCTTTGCTTATGAACGTGGACAACAGAGAAACATTCTTCATGATCAAAGTTGGGAATTTAAATAAAAAAGGAAAGTGAAACTTATGCTCGTCACCCTCTCCTTCCGGTAACATTAATACAAATGATCCCAATACGTATGATTGTATGAAAAGATCTTAAAATCAATACAAATGCATTCACTATAAACCTTAGTCCTTAACACCGGATTCACTCTCCCTCAATAATATAAATATTTAACCGTGCTTTGCCTGAACCTCTCATGACCACTAGAGGACGGCAGATGTGTAATTCCGTGTTCAGTGAATGCACCAGAGGCAAGACACCAGACCAACCAGAGAGTGAATGGAAATAAACATCTGTCTTATTGGCTGACAGGTACCTATGCAGTTCTGCTGCGTGCCTGCACATGAGGGGATGAAGGGAACGGGTGTGCACTACAAAAGGAAATAACATTACCAGTTCCACTTGGAGAAGGAGAAGGAAAAGCAGTTAATTAGGAAAAAAAGAGGATGGAGATCTGGCAGAAAAGGTGGAGAAAGGCAAAGCGTATCATCAAGTGCAAAAGACATTAATATTTATGAAAAAGAAGCAGGAGGGAGGACATCATGATAGCTGGACTCAGACTGATCACACAGCATGAATGGTACGCTGTATGTCATGGGGGGAAGTGACAGTGACCGTGTAGGACTAAAGAACACGTGGAACATATCTTATTACATTGTGTCATCGATAAAGCTGAAAGAGAAAACTAAAGGATGACGTTGTAGGAGGCAGAGAGGGATGGTTCTGGGAACAGAAAGAGTAAGAGCTACCGGAAAGGCACTGTTTACCTTTCTGAGGGACAGTACATTAAAAATAGTTAACATTAGTTCAGGCCGGGAAGATCTATGAATAGAATAGAATATCTTTATGTCATCACACATCAGTGTAAGGAAATGCAGTACATAAATAAGAACCATCCATATAGTGATAGTAGCAATAATCAGGGTCATCACTCTATAATGCCACTTTACCAGAATGTGAAAAATACATTTTAAAAGATTATTTAACAAAGAAAAGCTACAATGTTTAAATATAAATAGTTACTAAAAAATATCTGTTGATACTTAATAAATATACAAAAATAACATATAGTATGTTTGGCTGCAGTCTTTGATGGGAGGCGTGTTTGTATGTTCAAAGTTATAGTGCGTGTTGTGTCGGACAGGCTGGGAGTGATGGAGGCCACAGCCGGGAAAGAAGCTGTTCGGGGTTCGAACAGCGAGTGGCCGGTGTGTGATGTCTCTGATGTCTCTGCTGGCTTTCTTCTGCAGTCGACTCCTGTAGATGTTGTCAAGGTTGGGCAGCTCAGTCCCAACGATGCGCCGAGCAGCCTTCACCGCGCGCTGCAGTCTTGAGGTGTTTGAGGTCCATGTTAAATTATTGGAGGTTGACTCCAAGGAACCGTAGGTCTTCCACGCTCTCCATGCTTTCCGTGGATGTGAGGAGGAGAAGGATTTCCTTTGATGTCCTTCGCAGTGTTGGTGAAGTCGATAGGGACTTGGCTTGGTAACTGGAAGGTCACCGTCAAGTCCCGGCAAGACCAAGTGCTACCGAGGTGTCCCTGAGCAAGGCACCGTTCCCCACACTGCTCTAACACTAGGATGGGTGAAATGCCGCAGAGAAACAATTCCCCCACGAGAGGGATTAATAAAGTCCATCCATCTCTCCTGAAATCAACAATGAGCTCGTAGTTTTGGAGGTGTTAAGGACAAGGTTGTGCTCCAGTCCGAGCCTGTAGGCTGTCTCCTTATTGTCTGTCATAAGACCGACTACTGTTGTGTCGTCTGCAAATTTGACTATGGAGTTGGAGAGTGTGTGCGGTATCATCTAGACTCGCAGGGGTGTCAAACTCAAGGCCCGGGGGCCAATCCGGCCCGCGACTTCATTTCATGTGGCCCGCAAGAGCTTGCAAAGAATATAATAGTTTATTATACGGTTACATGCCGATGTACAGAAGCAGGTTGCCCATAAACTACATGTCCCACAATGCATCTCGTTTTGACTTTTCTCAGAATTTGCCTTTTTTTTTAAAATCATGTTGTAACATTCTCACTGAGAGACTTGCAATTATTAGCCCTAGACTTCTGCTTTCGACGTAGTTAATTATGAAGAGTTATTAGGGCCTATCTCATAACAATCCAATGCAGAGGCAATAATGTAATATAACACATTATTTTATAATATATTAATATATTATATAGTTACAACCGGCCCTTTGAGTGAACCATAATGCTAATGTGGCGATGAAATTGAGTTTGACACCCCTGAGAATTGGACCGGCACGTATTCTTGGCTGCTGCCACTGAAGGACTTCCGGGTCATTTCACTCCGTTAGGAAGGTTCCTACGCTGAATGGACTATTCGACTGCAGCCATGGACTGGTGACATCAACAACGTCATGGTTGTTGCAAACCTGCGAGATTTACCTGTGACAAATGTCAGCGATGTGAACAGAACTGTCGCCCTACTTTCACCTGCCCCCAGCAGCGAGGGGAGAACGCTATCTCATACAGTCGAGCCCTACAACAGTTCACTCGGTCATGGAACAGTTGTTAAGCATTATGTTGTCCAACTAGTCTCTACATTATGAATTTGATGTTGTCTAAACTGCGAAGAAGCTGAACAGAAAGACGTGCAGGCCGTAATCACGAGACGCTCAAAAGAGGAATGTGTGGTAAGGCAGGGGTGTCAAACTCAAGGCCCGGGGGCCACATTCGGCCCGCGACTTCATTTTATGTGGCCCCACAAGAGCTTGCAAAGAATATAATATGTTTATTATACGGTTACATGCTACAGAAGCACGTTGCCCATAAACTACATGTCCCACAATGCATCTGGAATATGACTTTTTCTCAGAATTTGCCTTTTTTCTTCAAAATTGCATTTTTCATAGAATTCCTTTTTCTCAGAATTAGATTTTTATTTCAAAATGTTCTTCTATTTCTTTTTCTCCAGAAATTGGCTTTTCTTTTTAAATCATTTTGGGACATACGCACTAAAGAGACTTGCCCTAGACTTCTGCTTTTAGAGGTAGTTAATTATGAAGGTATTACCCTATCCGATGATAATCCAATGCAGAGACAATGATGTAATATAATACATTATTTTATATAATATGATATATTTATATATGTATTTTTATATAGTCTTAAAGTTACAACCGGCCCTTGAGTGCAGCCATAATGCCGATGTGGCCCGCGATGAATTGAGTTTGAACCCCTTACTGAACTGAACTGAAACACGGTCCATTAGTTGATTAATAAAACAAGACATTCAAGTCAAAGTTTTAGGCATTTTCATTGAAGCACGCTGTAAATATGGACTTTGAATGAACACGTGCAATGTGGAAACACACAAATCAGACACAATGACTTCACTGAGAGTGAAGATGACATGAACACATAGTTACTGTACAGCACTGAAGACAACATACAGTATATTGCATTTAGCTAATTCTCTCTCCAAAATGGCCTCCTTGTTGTGCACAACAAAGTGTTGCATTCTGGGGGCGGGGCTTGATAATTGAGTGTGGTATTCCAGTGGCAGTGTTTAGCAAACAACACACGGCTGTCGCTTTTGAATAACATGTCTAATGTAAATAAGAGTGTGTAGTTATTTGGTATCCAGTGTCCAGCTGTCGCCGTGTGTGGCAACGTCATGTTTGTAGCGATACCTGCAAGATGTACCTGGGACAATGTCAGCGATGTGAAACAGAAATGTCGCCTGCTCTCACCTGCACCCAGCGCACAGCGGGAGACGTGTTTCAAGCTGTCCTTGTGACGTTACGTCTACAATTAGGAGGGTGAGTAGTTAAGCTTTTATTTCTGTAATGTTAAATATTGTCTTTCTTCAACACGTTTG
Source organism: Chaenocephalus aceratus (assembly GCA_023974075.1). Taxonomy (NCBI): domain Eukaryota; kingdom Metazoa; phylum Chordata; class Actinopteri; order Perciformes; family Channichthyidae; genus Chaenocephalus; species Chaenocephalus aceratus. The sequence goes on along the minus strand of JAMFTG010000660.1, from coordinate 66,133 downwards.
ACTACGTTGAAAGACAGAGGAGGGACAGTCGGTGCTTTCAGGGTGTGAGCTCCAGGTCCATGAGGACAGGCCCCAGTGAGGTCAGGGTGAAGTGCTACTGTCTTAGTTACCGTCTGGCAACGTGTTGCTGGGGATTCGCTCATTTCAGACAGGTCACGCAGCCAATAGTAAAACATTCTTCGTTCATAGTATAAAAGTAAATCAATCATATCAGTATAAGAAGTTGTAAGTATAGAAAACATTTAGGAACAAAGACATGACTTCTTATCCTTAAGATCGCACAATGTTATTAAACCAAAATGTTACCCTAAAAAGAAATTACAAAGCAAACTGAATACGTATTTATTTTGTTTCTCTTCTTACAGGTGGGGCTGAGAGACTCGACCCCCGCTGCGCTGGAGCGTCATGGCTGCAGGTGTGGCGTGTGTTACTCTCCTGCTCCAGTCACATGACTCCCAGCGGGTCCCCAGTCACATGACTCCCAGTGGGTCCCCAGTCACATGATCCAGCGGGTCCCCAGTCACATGACTCCCAGTGGGTCCCCAGTCACATGACTCCAGTGGGTCCCCAGTCACATGATCACCCAGTGGGTCCCCAGTCACATGACTCCCAGTGGGTCCCCAGTCACATGATCCCAGTGGGTCCCCAGTCCACATGACTCCCAGTGGGTCCCCAGTCACATGACTCCCAGCGGGTCCCCAGTCACATGACTCCCAGTGGGTCCCCAGTCACATGACTCCCAGTGGGTCCCCAGTCACATGACTCCCAGGGTCCCCAGTCACATGACTCCCAGTGGGTCCCCAGTCACATGACTCCCAGTGGGTCCCCAGTCACATGACTCCCAGTGGGTCCCCAGTCACATGACTCCCAGTGGGTCCCCAGTCACATGACTCCCCAGTGGGTCCCCAGTCACATGACTCCCAGTGGGTCCCCAGTCACATGACTCCCAGTGGGTCCCCAGTCACATGACTCCTAGTGGGTCCCCAGTCACATGACCCAGTACTCAGCTGTACAGCGCAGCAGTGGTACAAACAAGAACTATGGCAAGTCTGAGAATAATGTCATTGTTGTATTGTATTGGTACTGTGTCATGTCTGTAAGCGCTTCATTTGTATTTTCTTGGGTTTTACAAATACTAAAACTACACACTCACCCATGCCCCCACCACCACCACACCACCACCACCCACCACCACCACCACCACCACCATGCCCCACCACCACCACCACCACCACCACCACCATGCCCCCCACCACCACCACACCACCACCACCATGCCCCACCACCACCACCACCACCACCACCACCATGCCCCACCACCACCACCATGCCCCACCACCACCACCACCATGCCCCACCACCACCACCACCATGCCCCACCACCACCACCACCATGCCCCACCCACCACCACCATGCCCCCACCACCACCACCACCATGCCCCACCACCACCACCATGCCCCACCACCACCACCACCACCATGCCCCACCACCACCGCCACCATGCCCCCCACACCACCATGCCCCCACCACCATGCCCCACCACCACCACCCACCATGCCCCACCACCATGCCCCACCACCACCACCATGCCCCACCACCATGCCCCACCACCACCACCATGCCCCACCACCACCACCACCACCACCACCACCATGCCCCACCACCATGCCCCACCCACCACCACCACCCACCACCACCATGCCCCCCACCACCACCATGCCCCACCACCACCACCCACCATGCCCCACCACCACCACCACCATGCCCACCACCCACCACCACCATGCCCCACCACCACCACCACCATGCCCCACCACCACCACCATGCCCCACCACCACCACCCACCATGCCCCACCACCACCACCATGCCCCACCACCACCACCACCACCATGCCCCACCACCATGCCCCACCACCACCACCCCATGCCCCACCACCATGCCCCACCACCACCACCATGCCCCACCACCTGCCCCACCACCATGCCCCACCACCACCACCATGCCCCACCACCATGCCCCACCACCACCACCCATGCCCCACACCATGCCCCACCACCCCCACCATGCCCCCCCCCCATGCCCCACCACCATGCCCCACCACCATGCCCCACCACCACCACCATGCCCCCCACCACCACCAGCCCCACCACCATGCCCCACCACCATGCCCCACCACCACGCCCCACCACCACGCTCCACCACCACGCCCCACCACCCACGCTCCACCACCACCACTACGCCCCACCACCACCACCATGCCCCACCACCACGCCCCACCACCACGCCCCACCCCACCACTACGCCCCCACCACCACCACCATGCCCCACCACCATGCCCCACCACCATGCCCCACCACCACGCTCCACCACCACGCCCCACCACCACCATGCCCCACCACCATGCCCACCACCATGCCCCACCACCACGCTCCACCACTACGCTCCACACCACCACCATCCCCACCACCACGCCCCCACCACCACCACCATGCCCCACCACCACGCCCCCACCACACCCCACCACCACGCCCCACCACCACCACCTGCCCCACCACCATGCCCCACCACCCATGCCCCACCACCACGCCCCACCACCACGCCCCACCACCACGCCCCACCACCACCACCATGCCCCACCACCCCCACCACCACCATGCCCCACCACCACCATGCCCCACCACCATGCCCCACACCACGCCCCCCACCACGCCCCACCACCACGCCCCCCACCACGCTCCACCACTACGCTCCACCACTACGCTCCATCACTACGCTCCACCACTACGCTCCTTCACTACGCTCCACCACTACGCCTTCACCACGCTCCACCACTACGCTCCTTCACTACGCTCCATCACTACGCTCCATCACTACGCTCCACCACTACGCTCCACCACTACGCTCCATCACTACGCTCCATCACTACGCTCCTTCACTACGCTCCACCACTACGCTCCACCACTACGCTCCACCACTACGCTCCATCACTACGCTCCACCACTACGCTCCATCACTACGCTCCATCACTACGCTCCACCACTACGCTCCACCACTACGCTCCATCACTACGCTCCATCACTACGCTCCTTCACTACGCTCCATCACTACGCTCCATCACTACGCTCCATCACTACGCTCCACCACTACGCTCCACCACTACGCTCCATCACTACGCTCCATCACTACGCTCCTTCACTACGCTCCATCACTACGCTCCACCACTACGCTCCACCACTACGCTCCATCACTACGCCATCACTACGCTCCATCACTACGCTCCATCACTACGCTCCTTCACTACGCTCCATCACTACGCTCCACCACTACGCTCCACCACTACGCTCCATCACTACGCTCCACCACTACGCTCCATCCACTACGCCATCACTACGCTCCATCACTACGCTCCATCACTACGCTCCTTCACTACGCTCCATCACTACGCTCCATCACTACGCTCCCTTCACTACGCTCCATCACTACGCTCCACCACTACGCTCCCACACCACGCTCCATCACTACGCTCCATCACTACGCTCCTCCACTACGCTCCCCACTACGCTCCACCCACTACGCTCCACCACTACGCTCCATCACTACGCTCCATCACTACGCTCCTTCACTACGCTCCATCACTACGCTCCATCACTACGCTCCCATCACTACGCTCCACCACTACGCTCCACCACTACGCTCCATCACTACGCTCCATCACTACGCTCCTTCCTACGCTCCATCACTACGCTCCATCACTACGCTCCACCACTACGCTCCACCACTACGCTCCACCACTACGCTCCACCACCACGCTCCATCACTACGCTCCACCACTACGCTCCATCACTACGCTCCATCACTACGCTCCTTCACTACGCTCCATCATACGCTCCATCACTACGCTCCATCACTACGCTCCACCACTACGCTCCACCACTACGCTCCATCACTACGCTCCATCACTACGCTCCTTCACTACGCTCCATCACTACGCTCCATCACTACGCTCCACCACTACGCTCCACCACTACGCTCCATCACTACGCTCCATCACTACGCTCCACCACTACGCTCCACCACTACGCTCCTTCACTACGCTCCACCACTACGCTCCACCACTACGCTCCACCACTACGCTCCACCACTACGCTCCTTCACTACGCTCCATCACCTACGCTCCATCACTACGCTCCACCACTACGCTCCATCACTACGCTCCATCACTACGCTCCACCACCATGCCCACCACCACGCTCCATCACTACGCTCCATCACTACGCTCCTTCACTACGCTCAACCACTACGCTCCATCACTACGCTCCATCACTACGCTCCATCACTACGCTCCACCACTACGCTCCATCACTACGCTCCCACTACGCTCCACCACCATGCCCCACCACCACGCTCCATCACTACGCTCCATCACTACGCTCCTTCACTACGCTCAACCCACTACGCTCCATCACTACGCTCCACCACTACGCTCCACCACCACGCTCCACCACTACGCTCCATCACTACGCTCCACCTACGCTCCACCACTACGCTCCATCACTACGCTCCATCACTACGCTCCACCACCATGCCCACCACCACGCTCCATCACTACGCTCCATCACTACGCTCCTTCACTACGCTCAACCACTACGCTCCATCACTACGCTCCATCACTACGCCCATCACTACGCTCCACCACTACGCTCCATCACTACGCTCCATCACTACGCTCCACCACCATGCCCCACCACCACGCCATCACTACGCTCCATCACTACGCTCCTTCACTACGCTCAACCACTACGCTCCATCACTACGCTCCATCACTACGCTCCACCACCATGCCCCACACCACGCTCCATCACTACGCTCCATCACTACGCTCCTTCACTACGCTCAACCACTACGCTCCATCACTACGCTCCTTCCCTACGCTCAACACTACGCTCCATCACTACGCTCCATCACTACGCTAGCCAACCACTACGCTCCATCACTACGCTCCATCACTACGCTCCATCACTACGCTCCATCACTACGCTCCATCACTACGCTCAACCACTACGCTCCATCACTACGCTCCATCACTACGCTCCACCACTACGCTCCATCATACGCTCAACACTACGCTCCATCACTACGCTCCATCACTACGCTCCATCACTACGCTCCACCAACGCTCCATCACTACGCTCCTCCATCACTACGCCATCACTACGCTCCATCACTACTCCACCACTACGCTCCATCACTACGCTCCATCACTACGCTCCATCACTACGCTCCATCACTACGCTCCATCACTACGCTCCACCACTACGCTCCATCACTACGCTCCACCACTACGCTCCATCACTACGCTCCATAGCACTACGCTCCATCATACGCCTCCATCACTACGCTCCATCACTACGCTCCATCACTACGCTCCATCACTACGCTCACTACGCTCCATCACGCTCCATCACTACGCTCCATCACTACGCTCCATCACTACGCTCCATCACTACGCTCCACCACTACGCTCCATCATACGCTCCACCACTACGCTCCATCACTACGCTCCACCACTACGCTCCATCACTCGCTCAACCACTACGCTCCATCACTACGCTCCATCACTACGCTCCACCATACGCTCCATCACTACGCTCCATCACTACGCTCCATCACTACGCTCCATCACTACGCTCCATCACTACGCTCAACACTACGCTCCATCACTACGCTTCCATCACTACGCTCCACCACTACGCTCCATCACTACGCTCCATCACTACGCTCCATCACTACGCTCCATCACTACGCTCAACCACTACGCTCCATCACTACGCTCCATCACTACGCTCCACCACTACGCTCCATCACTACGCTCCATCACTACGCTCCATCACTACGCTCCATCACTACGCTCCACCACTACGCTCCACCACTACGCTCCACCACCACCACCACCCATGCCCCACCACCACCACCACCCATGCCCCACCACCACCACCACCATGCCCCACACCACCCACCATGCCCACCACCACCACCACCACGCCCACCACTACGCTCCACCACTACGCTCCACCACCATGCCCCACCACCACCACCATGCCCCACCACCACCACCACCACGCTCCACCACTACGCTCCACCACTACGCTCCATAACTACGCTCCACCACTACGCTCCACCACTACGCTCCATCACTACGCTCCATCACTACGCTCCATCACTACGCCCATCACTACGCTCCCCCACTACGCTCCACCACTACGCTCCACCACACGCTCAACCACTACGCTCCACCACCACGCTCCACCACTACGCTCCACCACTACGCCCCACCACCATGCTCCACCACTACGCTCCATCATACGCTCCACCACTACGCTCCACCAACTACGCTCCATCACTACGCTCCATCACTACGCTCCATCACTACGCTCCTCACTACGTCCCACCACTACGCTCCACCACGCTCCACCACCACGCTCAACCAATACGCTCCACCACTACGCTCCATCACTACGCTCCACCACTACGCTCCACCACTACGCTCCACCACCACGCTCCACCACTACGCTCCACCACCACGCTCCACCACTACGCCCCCCACCACGCTCAACCACACGCTCCACCACGCTCCACCACTACGCTCCACCACTACGCTCCCACTACGCTCCACCACCACGCTCCCATCACTACGCTCCACCACCACGCTCCACCACTACGCTCCACCACTACGCTCCACCACTACGCTCCACCACTACGCTCCACCACCACGCTCCATCACTACGCTCCACCACCACGCTCCACCACTACGCTCCACCACCACGCTCAACCACTACGCTCCACCACTACGCTCCACCACCACGCTCCACCACTACGCTCCACCACTACGCTCCACCACCCACGCTCCACCACTACGCTCCACCACTACGCTCCACCACTACGCTCCACCACTACGCTCCACCACCACGCTCCATCACTACGCTCCACACCCCACGCTCCACCACTACGCTCCACCACTACGCTCCACCACTACGCTCCACCACTACGCTCCACCACCACGCTCCATCACTACGCTCCACCACCACGCTCCACACTACGCTCCACCACCACGCTCAACCACTACGCTCCACCACTACGCTCCACCACCACGCTCCACCACTACGCTCCACCACTACGCTCCACCACCACGCTCTCCACCACTACGCTCCACCACCACGCTCAACCACTTACGCTCCACCACTACGCTCCACCACCACGCTCCACCACTACGCTCCACCACTACGCTCCACCACCGCTCCACCACTACGCTCCACCACCACGCTCCACCACTACGCTCCACCACTACGCTCCACCACTACGCTCCACCACCACGCTCCATCACTACGCTCCACCACTACGCTCCACCACCACGCTCCACCACTACGCTCCACCACTACGCTCCACCACTACGCTCCATCACTACGCTCCACCACCACGCTCAACCACCACGCTCCACCACTACGCTCCACCACCACGCTCCATCACCACGCCCCACCACCACGCTCCATCACTACGCTCCACCACCACGCTCCATCACTACGCTCCACCACTACGCCCACCACCACGCTCCCATCACTACGCCCCACCACCACGCTCCATCACTACGCTCCACCACTACGCCCCACCACCACGCTCCATCACTACGCTCCACCACTACGCTCCACCACCACGCTCCATCACTACGCTCCCACTACGCCCCACCACCACGCTCCACCACCACGCTCCATCACCACGCCCCACCACCACGCTCCATCACTACGCTCCACCACCACGCTCCATCACTACGCTCCACCACTACGCCCCACCACCACGCTCCATCACTACGCCCCACCACCACGCTCCATCACTACGCTCCACCACTACGCCCCACCACCACGCTCCATCACTACGCTCCACCACTACGCCACCACCACGCTCCATCACTACGCTCCACCACTACGCCCCACCACCACGCTCCATCACTACGCTCCACCACTACGCCCACCACCCACGCTCCATCACCACGCCCCCCACCACGCTCCATCACTACGCTCCACCACTACGCCACCACCCACGCTCCATCACTACGCTCCACCATACGCCACCACCACGCTCCATCACTACGCTCCACCACTACGCCCCACCACCACGCTCATCACTACGCTCCACCACCACGCTCCATCACTACGCTCCACCACTACGCCCCACCACCACGCTCCACCACTACGATCCACCACTACGCTCCACCACTACGCTCCACCACTACGCTCCACCACTACGCTCCATCCACTACGCTTCACTACGCTCCATCACTACGCTCCACCACTACGCTCCACCACTACGCTCCACCACCACCCCCCATGCCCCACCACCACCACCACCACGCTCCATCACTACGCTCCACCACTACGCTCCATCACTACGCTCCCATCACTACGCTCATCACTACGCTCCATCACTACGCTCCATCACTACGCTCCACCACTACGCTCCACCACTACGCTCCACCACCACCACCACCATGCCCCACCACCACCACCACCATGCCCCACCACCACCACCACCATGCCCCACCACCACCACCATGCCCCACCACCATGCTCCACCACTACGCTCCATCACTACGCTCCACCACTACGCTCCACCACTACGCTCCATCACTACGCTCCATCACTACGCTCCATCACTACGCTCCATCACTACGCTCACCACTACGCTCCACCACTACGCTCCACCACCACGCTCAAAACTACGCTCCACCACCACGCTCCACCACTACGCTCCACCACTACGCCCCACCACATGCTCCACCACTACGCTCCATCACTACGCTCCACCATACGCTCCACCACTACGTCCATCACTACGCTCCATCACTACGCTCCATCATACGCTCCATCACTACGCTCCACCACTACGCTCCACCACTACGCTCCACCACCACGCTCAACCACTACGCTCCACCACTACGCTCCACCACTACGCTCCACCACTACGCTCCACCACCACGCTCCACCACCACGCTCCACCACTACGCTCCACCACTACGCTCCACCACCACGCTCAACCACTACGCTCCACCACTACGCCACCACCCACGCTCCACCAACTACGCTCCACCACTACGCTCCCACTACGCTCCACCACTACGCTCCACCACTACGCTCCACCACCACGCTCCACCACTACGCTCCACCACTACGCTCCACCACTACGCTCCATCACTACGCTCCACCACACGCTCAACCACCACGCTCCACCACTACGCTCCACCACCACGCTCCATCACCACGCCCCACCACCACGCTCCATCACTACGCTCCACCACCACGCTCCATCACTACGCTCCACCCACTACGCCCCACCACCACGCTCCATCACTACGCCCCACCCACCACGCTCCATCACTACGTCCACCACTACGCCCACCACCCGCTCCATCACTACGCTCCACCACTACGCTCCACCACCACGCTCCATCACTACGCTCCACCACTACGCCCACCACCACGCTCCATCACTACGCTCCACCACTACGCCCCACCACCACGCTCCATCACTACGCCCCACCACCACGCTCAACCACCACGCCCCACCACCACGCCCACCACCACAGCTCAACCACTACGCTCCACCACTACGCTCCATCACTACGCTCCACCACTACGCCCCCACACCACGCTCATCACTACGCCCCCCACACGCTCAACCACCACGCCCCACCACCACGCCCCCCACCACCGGCTCAACCACTACGCTCCACCACTACGCTCCATCACTACGCTCCACCACTACGCCCCACCACCACGCTCTCATCATACGCCCCCCCACCACGCCACCCCACGCCCCACTACCACGCTCAACCACTACGCTCCACCACTACGCTCCATCACTACGCTCCACCACTACGCCACCACCACGCTCCATCACTACGCCCCACCACCACGCTCAACCACCACGCCCACCCCACCACGCCCCACCACCACGCCCCATCACTACGCCCCACCACCACGCTCAACCCCCACCGCCCCACCACCACGCTCCACCACTACGCTCAACCACTACGCTCCACCACTACGCTCCATCACTACGCTCCACCACTACGCTCCATCACTACGCTCCACCACTACGCTCATCACTACGCCCCACCACCACGCTCCACCACCACGCTCAACCACTACGCTCCACCACTACGCTCCACCACTACGCTCCACCACTACGCTCCACCACCACGCTCCACCACTACGCTCCACCACTACGCTCCACCACTACGCTCCATCACTACGCCCCACCACACCACGCTCCACCACTACGCTCCACCACTACGCTCCACCACTACGCTCCACCACTACGCTCCATCACTACGCCCCACCACCACGCTCCACCACTACGCTCAACCACTACGCTCAACCACTACGCTCCACCACTACGCCCCACCACCACGCTCCACCACTACGCTCAACCACTACGCTCCACCACTACGCTCCACCACTACGCTCTCAACCACTACGCTCAACCACTACGCTCCACCACTACGCCCCACCACCACGCTCCACCACTACGCTCAACCACTACGCTCCACCACTACGCTCCACCACTACGCTCCATCACTACGCTCCACCACTACGCTCCACCACTACGCCCCACCACCACGCTCCACCACTACGCTCAACCACTACGCTCCATCACTACGCTCCACCACTACGCTCCATCACTACGCTCCACCACTACGCTCCATCACTACGCCCCACCACCACGCTCCACCACTACGCTCCACCACTACGCTCCACCACTACGCTCCACCACTACGCCCCACCACCACGCCCCATCACTACGCCCCACCCACCACGCTCAACCACCACGCCCCACCACCACGCTCCACCACTACGCTCAACCACTACGCTCCACCACTACGCTCCATCACTACGCTCCACCACTACGCTCCATCACTACGCTCCACCACTACGCTCCATCACTACGCCCACCACCACGCTCCACCACCACTACGCTCCACCACTACGCTCCACCACTACGCTCCATCACTACGCTCCACCACTACGCTCCACCACCACGCTCCACCACTACGCTCCACCACTACGCTCCACCACTACGCTCCATCACTACGCCCCACCACCACGCTCCACCACTACGCTCCACCACTACGCTCCACCACTACGCTCCACCACTACGCTCCACCACTACGCTCCACCACTACGCTCCACCACCACGCTCCACCACTACGCTCCACCACTACGCTCCATCACTACGCCCCACCACCACGCTCCACCACTACGCTCCACCACTACGCTCCACCACTACGCTCCACCACTACGCTCCACCACTACGCTCCATCACTACGCCCCACCACCACGCTCCACCACTACGCTCAACCACTACGCTCAACCACTACGCTCCATCACTACGCTCCACCACTACGCTCCATCACTACGCCCCACCACCACGCTCCACCACTACGCTCAACCACTACGCTCAACCACTACGCTCCATCACTACGCTCCACCACTACGCTCCATCACTACGCTCAACCACTACGCTCCACCACTACGCTCCACCACTACGCTCCACCACTACGCTCCATCACTACGCTCCACCACTACGCTCCATCACTACGCCCCACCACCACGCTCCACCACTACGCTCCACCACTACGCTCCACCACTACGCTCCACCACTACGCTCCACCACTACACCCCACCACCACGCTCCACCACCACGCTCCACCACCACGCTCCACCACTACGCTCCATCACTACGCTCCATCACTACGCTCCACCACTACGCTCCACCACTACGCCCCACCACCACGCTCCATCACTACGCTCCACCACTACGCTCCACCACTACGCCCCACCACCACGCTCCACCACCATGCCCCACCACCACCATGCCCCACCACCATGCCCCACCACCATGCCCCACCACCATGCCCCACCACCACGCCCCACCACCACCATGCTCCACCACCACCACCATGCCCCACCACCATGCCCCACCACCACGCCCACCACCACCATGCCCCACCACCACGCTCCACCACTACGCTCAACCACTACGCTCCACCACTACGCTCCACCACTACGCTCCATCACTACGCTCCACCACTACGCTCCATCACTACGCCCCACCACCACGCTCCACCACTACGCTCCATCACTACGCCCCACCACCACGCCCAACCACCACGCTCCACCACTACGCTCCACCACTACGCTCCACCACTACGCTCCACCACTACGCTCCATCACTACGCTCCATCACTACACCCCACCACCACGCTCCACCACTACGCTCCACCATACGCTCCACCACTACGCTCCATCACTACGCTCCATCACTACGCTCCACCACTACGCTCCACCACTACGCCCCACCACCACGCCCCACCACTACGCTCCACCACTACGCTCCACCACTACGCTCCATCACTACGCCCCACCACCACGCTCCACCACCACGCTCAACCACTACGCTCCACCACTACGCTCCATCACTACGCTCCACCACTACGCTCCATCACTACGCTCCACCACTACGCTCCACCACTACGCTCCACCACTACGCTCCACCACTACGCCCCACCACCACGCTCCACACTACGCTCCACCACTACGCTCCACCACTACGCTCAACCACTACGCTCAACCACTACGCTCCATCACTACGCTCAACCACTACGCTCAACCACTACGCTCAACCACTACGCTCAACCACTACGCCCCACCACCACGCTCAACCACTACGCTCAACCACTACGCTCAACCACTACGCTCAACCACTACGCTCCATCACCACGCTCAACCACCACGCTCAACCACTACGCCCCACCACCACGCTCAACCACCACGCTCAACCACTACGCTCAACCACTACGCTCAACCACTACGCTCCACCACCACGCTCAACCACTACGCTCAACCACTACGCTCAACCACTACGCTCAACCACTACGCTCCATCACTACGCTCCATCACCACGCTCCACCACCACGCTCCACCACTACGCTCCACCACCACGCTCCATCACCACGCTCCACCACTACGCTCCACCACCACGCTCCACCACTACGCCCCACCACCACGCTCCATCACTACGCTCCACCACTACGCTCCACCACCACGCTCCACCACTACGCTCCACCACTACGCTCCATCACTACGCTCCACCACTACGCTCCATCACCACGCTCCACCACTACGCTCCACCACTACGCTCCACCACTACGCTCCACCACTACGCTCCATCACTACGCTCCACCACTACGCTCCACCACTACGCTCCACCACTACGCTCCACCACTACGCTCCATCACTACGCTCCATCACTACGCTCCATCACTACGCTCCACCACTACGCTCCACCACTACGCTCCACCACTACGCCCCACCACTACGCCCCATCACTACGCTCCATCACTACGCTCCATCACTACGCTCCACCACTACGCTCCATCACTACGCTCCATCACTACGCTCCATCACTACGCTCCACCACTACGCTCCACCACTACGCTCCACCACTACGCTCCACCACTACGCTCCATCACTACGCTCCACCACTACGCTCCACCACTACGCCCCACCACTACGCTCCACCACTACGCTCCATCACCACGCTCCACCACTACGCTCCACCACTACGCTCCATCACTACGCTCCACCACTACGCTCCATCACCACGCTCCATCACCACGCTCCATCACTACGCTCCACCACTACGCTCCATCACCACGCTCCATCACTACGCTCCACCACTACGCTCCACCACTACGCTCCACCACTACGCTCCATCACTACGCTCCACCACTACGCTCCACCACCACGCTCCATCACCACGCTCCATCACTACGCTCCACCACTACGCTCCACCACTACGCTCCACCACTACGCTCCACCACCACGCTCCACCACCACGCTCCACCACTACGCTCCATCACCACGCTCCACCACTACGCTCCACCACTACGCTCCATCACTACGCTCCACCACTACGCTCCATCACCACGCTCCATCACTACGCTCCACCACTACGCTCCACCACTACGCCCCACCACCACGCTCCATCACTACGCTCCACCACTACGCTCCACCACTACGCTCCACCACCACGCTCCATCACCACGCTCCATCACCACGCTCCACCACCACGCTCCACCACTACGCTCCATCACTACGCTCCACCACTACGCTCCATCACCACGCTCCACCACTACGCTCCATCACTACGCTCCATCACCACGCTCCATCACCACGCTCCATCACCACGCTCCACCACTACGCTCCACCACTACGCTCCACCACTACGCTCCACCACTACGCTCCATCACCACGCTCCATCACTACGCTCCACCACTACGCTCCACCACTACGCCCCACCACCACGCCCCATCACCACGCCCCACCACTACGCTCCACCACTACGCTCCACCACCACGCTCCATCACTACGCTCCATCACCACGCTCCACCACTACGCTCCACCACTACGCTCCATCACTACGCTCCACCACTACGCTCCATCACCACGCTCCACCACTACGCTCCATCACTACGCTCCATCACCACGCTCCATCACCACGCTCCATCACCACGCTCCACCACTACGCTCCACCACTACGCTCCATCACTACGCTCCACCACTACGCTCCACCACTACGCCCCACCACCACGCTCCATCACCACGCTCCACCACTACGCTCCATCACTACGCTCCACCACTACGCTCCATCACTACGCTCCACCACTACGCTCCACCACTACGCTCCACCACTACGCTCAACCACTACGCTCCATCACTACGCTCCATCACTACGCTCCACCACTACGCTCCATCACTACGCTCCATCACTACGCTCCACCACTACGCTCCACCACTACGCTCAACCACTACGCTCCATCACCACGCTCCACCACTACGCTCCACCACCACGCTCCATCACCACGCTCCACCACTACGCTCCACCACTACGCTCCATCACCACGCTCCACCACTACGCTCCACCACTACGCTCCATCACCACGCTCCACCACTACGCTCCACCACTACGCCCCACCACCACGCTCAACCACTACGCTCAACCACTACGCTCAACCACTACGCTCAACCACTACGCTCCACCACTACGCTCCATCACTACGCTCCATCACTACGCTCCATCACTACGCTCAACCACTACGCTCAACCACTACGCTCCACCACTACGCTCCACCACCACGCTCCACTACGCTCCACCACCACGCTCCACCACTACGCTCCACCACTACGCTCCACCACTACGCTCCACCACTACGCTCCACCACTACGCTCCACCACCACGCTCCACCACCACGCTCCATCACCACGCTCCACCACCACGCTCCACCACTACGCTCCACCACTACGCTCCACCACCACGCTCAACCACCACGCTCCACCACTACGCTCCACCACCACGCTCCACCACTACGCTCCACCACTACGCTCCACCACTACGCTCCACCACTACGCTCCACCACCACGCTCAACCACTACGCTCCACCACTACGCTCCACCACTACGCTCCACCACTACGCTCCACCACCACGCTCCACCACCACGCTCCACCACTACGCTCCACCACTACGCTCCACCACCACGCTCAACCACTACGCTCCACCACTACGCTCCACCACTACGCTCCACCACTACGCTCCACCACTACGCTCCACCACCACGCTCCACCACTACGCTCCACCACTACGCTCCATCACTACGCTCCACCACCACGCTCAAACCACCACGCTCCACCACTACGCTCCACCACCACGCCCCACCACCACGCTCAACCACCACGCCCCACCACCACGCCCCATCACTACGCTCCACCACCACGCTCCATCACTACGCTCCACCACTACGCCCCACCACCACGCCCCATCACTACGCCCCACCACCACCCCCATCACCACGCTCCACCACTACGCCCCACCACACGCTCCATCACTACGCTCCACCACCACGCTCCATCACTACGCTCCACCACTACGCCCCACCACCACGCTCCATCACTACGCTCCACCACTACGCCCCACCACCACGCTCCATCACTACGCCCCACCACCACGCTCAACCACCACGCCCCACCACCACGCTCAACCACTACGCTCCACCACTACGCTCCACCACTACGCTCCACCACTACGCCCCACCACCACGCTCCATCACTACGCCCCACCACCACGCTCAACCACCACGCCCCACCACCACGCCCCCCCACCACCACGCTCAACCACTACGCTCCACCACTACGCTCCATCACTACGCTCCACCACTACGCCCCACCACCACGCTCCATCACTACGCCCCACCACCACGCTCCACCACCACGCCCCACTACCACGCTCAACCACTACGCTCCACCACTACGCCCCACCACCACGCTCCATCACTACGCTCCACCACTACGCCCCACCACCACGCTCCATCACTACGCCCCACCACCACGCTCAACCACCACGCCCCACCACCACGCTCAACCACTACGCTCCACCACTACGCTCCACCACTACGCTCCACCACTACGCCCCACCACCACGCTCCATCACTACGCCCCACCACCACGCTCAACCACCACGCCCCCCACCACGCCCCACCACCACGCTCAACCACTACGCTCCACCACTACGCTCCATCACTACGCTCCACCACTACGCCCCACACCACGCTCCATCACTACGCCCCACCACCACGCTCCACCACCACGCCCCACTACCACGCTCAACCACTACGCTCCACCACTACGCTCCATCACTACGCTCCACCACTACGCCCCACCACCACGCTCCATCACTACGCCCCCACCACCACGCTCAACCACCACGCCCCACCACCACGCTCCACCACTACGCTCAACCACTACGCTCCACCACCGCTCCATCACTACGCTCCACCACTACGCTCCATCACTACGCTCCACCACTACGCTCCATCACTACGCCCCACCACCACGCTCCACCACCACGCTCAACCACTACGCTCCACCACTACGCTCCACCACTACGCTCCATCACTACGCTCCACCACTACGCTCCACCACCACGCTCCACCACTACGCTCCACCACTACGCTCCACCACTACGCTCCATCACTACGCCCCACCACCACGCTCCACCACTACGCTCCACCACTACGCTCCACCACTACGCTCCACCACTACGCTCCACCACTACGCTCCATCACTACGCCCCACCACCACGCTCCACCACCACGCTCAACCACTACGCTCAACCACTACGCTCCACCACTACGCCCCACCACCACGCTCCACCACTACGCTCAACCACTACGCTCCACCACTACGCTCCACCACTACGCTCCATCACTACGCTCCACCACTACGCTCCACCACTACGCCCCACCACCACGCTCCACCACTACGCTCAACCACTACGCTCCACCACTACGCTCCACCACTACGCTCCATCACTACGCTCCACCACTACGCTCCATCACTACGCTCCACCACTACGCTCCATCACTACGCTCCACCACTACGCTCCACCACTACGCCCCACCACCACGCTCCACCACCACGCTCAACCACTACGCTCCACCACTACGCTCCACCACTACGCTCCACCACTACGCTCCACCACTACGCTCCACCCACGCTCCACCACCACGCTCCACCACTACGCTCCACCACTACGCTCCACCACTACGCCCCACCACCACGCTCCACCACTACGCTCCACCACTACGCTCCACCACTACGCTCCACCACTACGCTCCACCACTACGCCCCCCACCACGCTCCACCACTACGCTCAACCACTACGCTCAACCACTACGCTCCACCACTACGCCCCACCACCACGCTCCACCACTACGCTCAACCACTACGCTCCACCACTACGCTCCACCACTACGCTCCATCACTACGCTCCACCACTACGCTCCATCACTACGCCCCACCACCACGCTCCACCACTACGCTCCACCACTACGCTCCACCACTACGCTCCACCACTACGCTCCACCACTACGCTCCATCACTACGCCCCACCACCACGCTCCACCACTACGCTCCACCACTACGCTCCACCACTACGCTCCACCACTACGCTCCACCACTACGCTCCACCACTACGCCCCACCACCACGCTCCATCACTACGCTCCACCACTACGCTCCACCACTACGCCCCACCCCCACGCTCCACCACCATGCCCCACCACCACCATGCCCCACCACCATGCCCCACCACCATGCCCCACCACCATGCTCCACCACCACCACCATGCCCCACCACCATGCCCCACCACCATGCCCCACCACCACCCCCACCACCACCATGCCCCACCACCACGCTCCACCACTACGCTCAACCACTACGCTCCACCACTACGCTCCACCACTACGCTCCATCACTACGCTCCACCACTACGCTCCATCACTACGCCCCCACCACCACGCTCCACCACTACGCTCCACCACTACGCTCAACCACTACGCTCCACCACTACGCTCCATCACTACGCCCCACCACCACGCTCCACCACTACGCTCCACCACTACGCCCACCACTACGCTCCACCACTACGCTCCACCACTACGCTCCATCACTACGCTCCATCACTACGCTCCACCACTACGCTCCACCACTACGCCCCACCACCACGCTCCACCACTACGCTCCACCACTACGCTCCACCACTACGCTCCACCACTACGCTCCATCACTACGCTCCACCACTACGCTCCACCACTACGCCCCACCACCACGCCCCACCACTACGCTCCACCACTACGCTCCACCACTACGCTCCACCACTACGCCCCACCACCACGCTCCACCACCATGCCCCACCACCACCATGCCCCACCACCATGCCCCACCACCATGCCCCACCACCATGCCCCACCACCACGCCCCACCACCATGCCCCACCACCACGCCCCACCACCATGCCCCACCACCATGCCCCACCACCACGCCCCACCACCACCACGCCCCACCACCACGCTCCACCACTACGCTCCACCACTACGCTCCACCACTACGCTCCATCACTACGCTCCATCACTACGCTCCACCACTACGCCCCACCACCACGCTCCACCACTACGCTCAACCACTACGCTCCACCACTACGCTCCACCACTACGCTCCATCACTACGCTCCATCACTACGCTCCACCACTACGCCCCACCACCACGCTCCACCACTACGCTCAACCACTACGCTCCACCACTACGCTCCACCACTACGCTCCATCACTACGCTCCACCACTATGCTCCACCACTACGCTCCACCACTACGCTCCACCACTACGCTCCACCACTACGCTCCACCACTACGCCCCACCACCACGCTCCACCACTACGCTCCACCACTACGCTCCACCACTACGCTCCACCACTACGCCCACCACCACGCCCCATCACCACGCCCCACCACCACGCTCAACCACCACGCCCCACCACCACGCTCCACCACCACGCTCAACCACTACGCTCCACCACTACGCTCCATCACTACGCTCCACCACTACGCTCAACCACTACGCTCCACCACTACGCTCCATCACTACGCTCCATCACTACGCTCCACCACTACGCTCCATCACTACGCCCCACCACCACGCTCCACCACCACGCTCAACCACTACGCTCCACCACTACGCTCCACCACTACGCTCCACCACTACGCTCCACCACTACGCTCCACCACCACGCTCCACCACTACGCTCCACCACTACGCTCCACCACTACGCTCCACCACTACGCCCCACCACCACGCTCCACCACTACGCTCCACCACTACGCTCCACCACTACGCTCCATCACTACGCCCCACCACCACGCTCCACCACTACGCTCAACCACTACGCTCAACCACTACGCTCCACCACTACGCCCCACCACCACGCTCCACCACTACGCTCCACCACTACGCTCCACCACTACGCTCCACCACTACGCTCCATCACTACGCCCCACCACCACGCTCCACCACTACGCTCCACCACTACGCTCCACCATACGCTCCATCACTACGCTCCATCACTACGCTCCACCACTACGCTCCACACTACGCCCCACCACCACGCTCCATCACTACGCTCCACCACTACGCTCCATCACTACGCCCCACCACCATGCCCCACCACCATGCCCCACCACCATGCCCCACCACCACGCCCCACCACCACCATGCCCCACCACCACGCTCCACCATACGCTCAACCACTACGCTCCACCACTACGCTCCACCACTACGCTCCATCACTACGCTCCACCACTACGCTCCATCACTACGCCCCACCACCACGCTCCACCACTACGCTCCACCACTACGCTCCACCACTACGCTCCATCACTACGCTCCACCACTACGCTCCATCACTACGCTCCATCACTACGCTCCACCACTCGCTCCACCACTACGCCCCACCACCACGCTCCACCACTACGCTCCACCACTACGCTCCACCACTACGCTCCATCACTACGCTCCATCACTACGCTCCACCACTACGCTCCACCACTACGCCCCACCACCACGCCCCACCACCACGCTCCACCACTACGCTCCACCACTACGCTCCACCACTACGCCCCACCACCACGCTCCACCACCATGCCCCACCACCACCATGCCCCACCACCACGCCCCACCACCATGCTCCACCACCATGCCCCACCACCATGCCCCACCACCACGCCCCACCACCATGCCCCACCACCATGCCCCACCACCATGCCCCACCACCATGCCCCACCACCATGCCCCACCACCACGCCCCACCACCACCACGCCCCACCACCATGCCCCACCACCATGCCCCCCACACCATGCCCCACCACCACCATGCCCCACCACCATGCCCCACCACCACCATGCCCCACCACCATGCCCCACCACCACGCCCCACCACCACCATGCTCCACCACCATGCTCCACCACCACGCTCCACCACGGCCAGATCTACCTCTGTCTGGCTACAGACTACAGCCATCTGCATGCGTTTGTTGTTGTTGTGAACATCAACAGCTGCCCTTAAGCAGATAGTTCTGGTCTTTTGAAGTGGGGTAGTGTGTGGTGTATATCCATAATCAGTGTACTACCTACAGTAGTCGTGTGGAGAAACATACAGGAGCCCCGGCACAGCAGAGCTGCCGAGGACGTGGGAAAAAGCAACATTTATTTCAATTTAAGTGTACGTTATTTAATGCTAAAAATAGCGATTTTTTTTTTTTTTCAGGTGGGCCTTCATTTTTGGGTGGATAAAATAGGTTTTGCTGCTGTGTTTTTAGAAAAATGTGATTATGTGTGGCCTATTACTGCTTTGTGCAATTACCAAGACACAAACTGGTACTTTTGGCTCAATTATTAAACTCAAGTTGCCTTTCTTGATCTGCCTATTGAACAGATACGCTAAATCATAAGCGCATCGTCTGCTTTACACTAAGTTTCATATTCCAAAATACGCTTTTTGCAAATAACTACTCTATAGCCTACATTAGATAGTTATTCAAAACCGACAGCCTGTGTGTTGTTTGCAAAACACTGCCACTGAAATACCACACTCAAATACACTGAACCAAATATAAACGCAACACTTTTGTTTTTGCTCCCATTTTTCATGAGATGAACTCAAAGATCTAAAACCTTTTCTATTTACACAAAATAACCATTTCTCTCAAATATTGTTCACAAATCTGAAAGAATTGTGATAGTGAGCACTTCTCCTTTGCCGAGATAATCCATCCACCTCTCAGGCGTGGCATATCAAGATGCTGATTAGACAGCATGGATTATTGCACAGGTGTGCCTTAGGCTGGCCACAATAAAAGGCCACTCTGAAACGTGCAGTTTGCTTTATTGGGGGGGTCTGGGGGGGTCCGAAAACCAGGCAGTATCTGGTGTGAGGGGTAGGGTTAGGGGTAGGGGTAGGGTTAGGGTAATGTTGTGAATCGAGTGGCCTGTGTTCGTCGTCCATAACATACGCCTGCCCATACCATAAACCCCACCCACCACCATGGGCCACTCGATTCACAACATTACCCTACCCCTAACCCTACCCCTAGCCTACCCCTCGACACCAGATACTGACTGGTTTTCGGACCCCCCCAGACCCCCCAATAAAGCAAAACTGCACGTTTCAGAGTGGCCTTTTATGGTGGCCAGCCTAAGGCACACCTGTGCATTAATCATGCTGTCTAATCAGCATCTTGATATGCCACACCTGAGAGGTGGGATGGATTATCTCGGCAAAGGAGAAGTGCTCACGATCACACATTCTTTCAGAATTTGTGAACAATATTTGAGAGAAATGGTTATTTTGTGTTATAGAAAATGTTTTAGATCTTTGAGTTCATCTCATGAGAAATGGGAGGAAAAACAAAGTGTTTATATTTGTGTTCAGTGTATCAAGCCCCTGCACCCAGAATGCACATGTTAAAATGATATAACTTAGAAACCTGAGCTTGCACACTTTGTTGTGCACAACAATATTTTATCCAAAAAATATAAATTAATATAATCAAACTTACAAACGTACACAGAACAAAGACCCTTTCCCACTGATTATCCGTCTAAAAAATGCCATGTTAATGCCCCAGTGTATGGAAGATGTGTCATGTGAAATATGACTCATTTTGTGAGTATTGTTGGAAACAGTCTGCTATAAACACGTGTTCACGTTCACTTCTCACAGTGCTTCTTCTTCTTCTTCTTTAGTGTTTATTGGCGGTTGGCAAACCAACTTGTAGGTGCATTACCGCCACCAACTGGACGAGTGTGGACAAGAGACTGTGCAGAAAAAAATAAACAAAACAAAGAACCAAAACTCTAGATTATTTTAAATGTATCAATTTCTCTTAGAAACGTA
Source organism: Chaenocephalus aceratus (assembly GCA_023974075.1). Taxonomy (NCBI): domain Eukaryota; kingdom Metazoa; phylum Chordata; class Actinopteri; order Perciformes; family Channichthyidae; genus Chaenocephalus; species Chaenocephalus aceratus. Next base: position 43,238 of record JAMFTG010000660.1, on the reverse strand, counting down.
ATAATCTCACAATATATATTGCCTGATGTTTTCCCTAATTCTTTACACTGGCTTCCTGTGTGTCAAAGAATAGATTTCTAAATACTGCTGCTGGTTTATAAAGCACTGAATGGTTTAGGCCCAAAATACATTTCTGACCTCCTGCTAAACGTATGAACCATCCCAGATCTCTCAGGTCTTCAGGGACTGGTCAGCTTTCTGTCCCCAGAGTCAGAACTAAACATGGAGAAGCAGCGTTCAGTTATTATGCTCCAAACATCTGGAACAAACTCCCAGAAACCTGCAGGTCCGCTGCAACTCTGACTACTTTCAAATCCAGGCTGAAGACTTTTCTTTTTGTCGCTGCTTTTAATTGAACTATTCACATCTTAGACTGCACTGTAACTTTTATCCATGTACTTTTTCTTTTAATGTTTAATTGAACTATTCATATTTTAGACTGCACTGTAACTTTTATCCATGTATTTTTCCTTAATGTTTATTTTATTAGCTTTTCTTTTTTAATGCTTAATGTCTTTCATTTTTTTTTTGTAAAGCACTTTGAATTGCCTTGCGTTGAAAAGTGCTATATAAATAAACTTGCCTTGCCTTCCCTAACAGCCCTGATAGCGACAAGTCAGGGAATGTTGCTTTCTTCAGTGTGTGGAAAAGCACATTTCTCTGAGTACTATATTTCCTGCTCAACAGTTTCTGGCTGCAGTGTATACACTTTCCGGTTGGATGCTTTCCTATTATACTTAAAGTATGATTGAGCCCTGTATGACCTATTCTCATCTGAGAAATGACATTTTCCTCCCTTCTTTTAAACCCCACCTTCCTTCCATAAAGATGTCTTCCTGTATCACTAAGGTCCCAATGATCTTGCCATGTTGTTTGTGCATATTTCTGAATGAATGTTTGAACCTCCGCTTTGCTGAGTGGAACTTCTCTGTCTATGTTCATACTTCTGAGTGTGTGTTTGGCCAGAATATCCACCTGTTCATTACCCTCCACACCAACATGAGCAGGAACCCAGAGGAAACGAGTTGCTATGCCTTTGATTTGCATTTTATATACAATTAGAAATATTTGATTTATTATGTCCATTCTAAATGAAGATCTGCCTGATCGTATACTCGATAATGCTGAAAAGCTGTCAGATGCAATTACACTGTTATGTATTTCTTTCTCTACTATCCATTTCAATGACAACACCAATGCCAACAGCTCTGTGGTGTATACTGACACATGGTCTGTTACCCTTTTTTTTATATGTGTATTATTCACTGGGATATCTTCTTCTTCTTTCTCGAGTTGTATGGCTGTTTGCATCCAGCTTAATGGCGCATTACCGCCACCTTTCTGTTGCCAAGTGAGGACCAGACAATACTCATAGTTCACATTCTAAAGCCCTCACAATAACATTAAATGCATAAAAAACGGAGAAATAACACCTTAAATCCTATGAAACCCCCCCCCGTACCTCTATAACTTACATAACAGTCACATTATAATTTAAATCCCGCTTTTTCTCAGAAAGGGGCGGGGCTTAAACTGGGCGGAACCCACGTGGTACCGGCGTCACCGGATATTGCCTTTCACTGCGGCCTTAAAGATCCATGCGTCTGTTCCATGCGGTCATTTCTACGCCGTCTCTACGACCAGCACCCGTGCCTTCCGCTGCTCTTCAGATTCAATAGTCTCCTACTACTGAAAAGCCCAAAACGACTTAAACAACATGTCGGACGAAGGCAAACTCTTCATCGGCGGTCTCAGCTTCGACACCAACGAGGAATCTCTGGCTGCGGCCTTCTCCAAGTATGGAACCATCGAGAAGGTGGACGTGATCAGAGACAAAGAGACCGGGAATTCCCGCGGTTTCGGCTTCGTGAAGTACGACAACGCCGAGGATGCTAAAGAAGCAATGGACGGCATGAACGGAACCTCCCTCGATGGCCGGTCAATCCGCGTCGATGAGGCAGGGAAAGGCGGTGGCGGCGGTGGATCAAGAGGCGGCGGAGGATTCGGACGCGGGAGAGGCGGAGGTGGCGGGAGAGGAGGTGGTGGATACGGCGGCGGTGAGAGAAGCTATGGCGGAGGAGAAAGAAGCTATGGTGACAGATCAAGCTACGGATCCGAGGGTCGTTCCGGTGGCGGCGGAGGTGGCGGCTACAGATCCGGCGGAGGTGGCGGCGGCGGCGGATACTCAGGAGGCGGAGGAGGCTACAGAGGCAACCGCGACGCTGGATACGAATAAAGCATCATTCCCACTGGCTTAAAAACCGTTGTATAAATATAATTGTGTTGATCTGAACTGAGTAAAAGTTGTGTTTTCCCAGCAAGCTCCATTCACGGTGACAGGGCACCATCATTCTTTGACTTTGACTTGATTTTGATAATAAACAGCCTCAGGCCTTGTGAATCACATGAAATCGGTGAGTGTTTTTTTCATTGTTATCCGGGTAACGATATTAGCTATTGTCATTGCACTGGTTAATAGTGAGTTCTCTTTTGGGGGGGAGTCTTAGTTCAATGTATGTTAAATCCCCTCAGACACATGTGTAACTTCTAAGATTTGACTCTAAAAACCTTTCATTGAGTGAGTAATACCGCAAGTCTGCATTAGCACGGTTTAAAAAAAACTTTAGTATGATCTGAGTGGCAACACGTGGAGAGGCAGCGTCAGGTAAACGTGTATCGGGGTTAATTAACGTAATATGTGGCATTCATACAGTGGGTAGTAAAGACGTATAAATCCAACACTGACTAGTCATGAGCAAACCTAACAAAAAAATTAGTTTAAGGAACATGCTTTCAGTAAATTTCATTACATCCTTTTCAATTGTATAGTCCACAATGTGTAGTGTCATGGCGGTGCTAGTACCCACATCTACTCAGTCGAATATGAGCTAAAACAATGGGAGGTTAATCTTAACTGAAGTTCTTCCATGTGGTACACAACATGTTACTTTCCAATAAAGGATGCCTCCTTCAAACGGGATTCCTAGGTTGAATAGAGAAAAGGATGCTCAAATACAGAACAATGAAATACTCGGATAAATTAAGATTTTAAAGTTACCGCTTCTTCAGATTGTTGTCTTCACTCAACGCTACTTTGAATTCCTGTATTCTGAAATGAGACAGGTGAGAACCAGTTTAATATCTGATGTAGGCCGAGTACTGCAATGTCAACGTACAATACAGACATGTATGTATTAATGGGGGCCAGAACACATGCTGTTAGTTTGAGTTGTAGACACTGGTATGGGAAGGACCCCTGTGCCCTCCTCGAATTTTCATCCTTTCGACACCTTCACACGCCCCAAATAACTGCTATTAAATCATCATACATCAATATTTCTTTCTACTTTTTTTTCATGAATAACTTAAACTACTTCTAACGTACTCAAAACTACCAACCATTCAATCATTTTCTGGATTTTTAATTCTTTAAATGCCTGTTTAATTATTTGCATTATTTATTACAAAACCTCAATTATTTTCCATATAGTCAGTAGGGGGGGGGGGGGGGCTTGGTGTTAGAGTCTTCTTGGATATGTCACAGATTAACAACAAAGTTGATTTGACTGCATTATTATTTCAGATACTACCTCTGGACACCTTCATGGACAAAAAGGCCTCATTGACTTCCATTCAAACCACATGTTTTGATCTCACTGCCATTGCAGTATAAAACCATGCATTTTCTATATTTTATATTTCTACTCTATTCCACCAGATTCAACCATTTTCCCACTGTAGGCCGATGCATGACATTCTTACATTTTTGCCAGTTATATTATGGAGCCGTCTGACCAGGGGCCCCGAGAGTGGTGTGTGTGTGTGTGTGTGTGTGTGTGTGTCTGTGTGTGTGTGTGTGTGTGTGTCATTTCCAGCAGCAGACCAGCGGTTCCTGCAGCATGACCTGGTGCTCTCTCAGGTGGTAGAACAACACTTTTTTAGGCCTGTGCACAAACTCTCCTCCCTCTCTGTGTGTGTGTGTGTGTGTGTGTGTGTACAGACATGTTGGGGGGCGGGAGCTCAATTGAGAAAAAGGGCACTTCCCATAAAAAAATGTTTTAAAACAAAAAGTAAAAAACAGTTGCACATCTCTGACTTACTGACCGATTTATTTTAACACCCCCACACTTACGTAATTGTTTAATACTCAACAGACTTCTACAAATAATCAGTTAACACAGAGACTTCTTCAGTATTCACTACGCACAAGAGCAGACAACAAACTAGTATTATTAATAGTTATTAAATGAGCAGCCAACAATCAAAATGATGAAGTTACATGTTTAAGGACATGACATCCTGTACTTGTTATTTTGGTCTATTTTTCATTTCTTCGCTCTAATGGAAAGAAAACTTCCAAAAAACACAAAATAAATGGTGTTCGTCTTACTACCATGTCCGAATTCATCTATAGATTTAAAGCTAATCTGCATTTAAACATTACATTTCAGGGGAAGTAGTGACTTCACGTAGGTGACTATCTGGGGATATGTTTTTGGCTTGTTTTTAGTTTTTCACCCGCAATGGATTTTAATTCGACCGAGTTAACGCCTACTTTGCATATCAATCATAAGTACAGTACATTAGCCGGTATGCCCATGATACATTCGCTTAGCTAACCCTTGAGCTAACTTATCCATTAGCTAGTACCCTAGTTAACTATATTTGTTTTGTCTTTTAGCTAATTAGCTGTAAACTCGAGGCACCGGCAGCTCAGTCATCACCGCCCACCAGCTGCTGCTTTCTTCTCACAATCTGTTTTCCCCAGCTCCTGGGAGAACGACCTCCGTTCTTCTCTGTCCCTCGCTGTGGACCGGACCCTCAGTGTCCTCTCCACCTTCAGAGGAATGCAATTGAGTGTCAGACCCCCCCTCGAACCTTCTTCAGACGAGTCCTGCAGCTCGCTGGAAGGCTGCGAGGTTATTTCTGAAGTGTCCTCTGCACTGAAAGGCTTCTTCCTTTGAGCTCCTTCTCTTTGCTCCAGGTCCTTCTCCTTCTCCGCTCACTAATGAAAGCCCCTGGTCAAACTGCATGTGTGTCTTGTTCAGCCAGGTGCACACACACTGACAGCTGTTCTTTGTTTTTGAGTAATCAAGCAGCTCTTCAAAGACGCATCAAACACATCCCTCAGAAGATGGCCTTTTTTTACCCTGAATGATCCGTGCAGGCTTACAGATTCTCACACACACACACACACACACACACACACAATACATACACACACATACATACATACACACACACACTCACACATACATACACACACACATATACATACACACACATACACACACACATATACACACATACACATACATACCACACATACACACACATACACACACACATATACATACCAACACACAACAACAACACATATACATACCCACATATACACACACACACATATACACATATACATAACACACACACACACATATACATACACACACACACACATATACATATCACACACATACACACATATACATACACAACACACACACACATATACTACACATACACACACCATATACATACACATACATACAACACACACATATCAATACACACACACTACAGTACAACAACATATACATGCACACAACATACACACAACACACATACATACACACACATATACAATCACATACACACACATAGACATAACACACACACACAGGGAGAGGAGGAAAGGTGTGTGCTGGTTTTGCACAGGCCTAAAAAATAGTTGTTCTACCCACCTGAGAGAGCACCAGGTCACATGCTGCAGGACCTGCTGCTGGAAATGACCACGCACACACACACACACACACACACACACACACACACACGTTGTTGGCATATACAGTTCCCATGCATGGTTGACATGTTTAGTGTTTATTTTTCTCTTGTTCTGTTATAACGCTGTGTGCAGAATGCTTTGGCAATAATGGGGCGAAGCCTGCGAGCTAGTTCAGGCAGTCAACTCGAGCACCAATCATATATTAACACGTGACGCACCTCGTCCCTCTTGTAACCAACCAAACACATACACACACACACACACACACACACACACACACACACACACACACACACACACACCACTCTCTGGGTAGTCACACGGCTCCATAATATAACTGGCAAAAATGTAAGAATGTCATGCATCGGCCTCCAGTGGGAAATGGTTGAATCCGGTGGAATAGAGTAGAAATATCAAATATCACTACTTTTCTTCTAAATGAAATGCTGACATTACAAAATGCATGGTTTTATACTGCAATGGTAGTGAGATCAAAAAATGTGGTTTGAATGGAAGTCAATGGGGCATTTTTGGCCATGAAGGTGTCCAGAGAGGATCTGACACTACGTAAAAAATAATAGTGCAGTCAAATCAACTTTGTTGTTAATCTGTGACACATCCAAGACTCTAAAGCCACCAAAGCCCCACCCCCCTACTGAGGTTTTGTGTGTTTTTGTAATAAATAATGCAAATAATTAAACAGGCATTTAAAGGGTTAAAATCCAGAAAATGATTGAATGTTTGGTGAGCACGCTAGAAGTTGTTTAAGTGACAAAAAAAAAGTAGAAAGAAATATTGATGTATGTTGATTTAATAGCAGTTTTTTGGGGCGTGTACATTTTTGCCACGAGAGTATACAAAACATGTACGAGTAAACGACATTGGATTTCAAAAAATCCATGCCAAAAGCTGTAACACAGCTGAAATCACCATGTCAACAAAAAGTCAGAAAAAAATTACAAAAATGCCCGAGGACGGCTTAAAGAAGGACTTCATAGCACTTACAAAATAAAATAAGACGTGCAATACACAGACACAAACAACGGTGGAAGTTGTTCTGCACTGCATGTATTTATACCTTCAGTTACTTCACAGATGTGGATGAATGGTGTGAAATATAATCAAGTGTTGAATCAGACTTTAGTTCCACCTGGAGTAAATCCACCAGCTACCCTGCAGTCTACAAAGTACTTCAGACTAGCTGCACCTCCACCAGCTACCCTGCAGTCTACAAAGTACTTCAGACTAGCTGCACCTTCACCAGCTGCCCTGCAGTCTACAAAGTACTTCAGACTAGCTGCAGCTTCACCAGCTACCCTGCAGTCTACAAAGTACTTCAGACTAGCTGCACCTCCACCAGCTACCCTGCAGTCTACAAAGTACTTCAGACTAGCTGCACCTCCACCAGCTACCCTGCAGTCTACAAAGTACTTCAGACTAGCTGCACCTTCACCAGCTACCCTGCAGTCTACAAAGTACTTCAGACTAGCTGCACCTTCACCAGCTACCCTGCAGTCTACAAAGTACTTCAGACTAGCTGCACCTTCACCAGCTTTGAGAACACTTTCATGATCAATCATTATAAAACATATATATATATTATTCTGAAATGGACCAATCTGCACAACGACTACTTTCACTGTCTTTCACTATATTTGATGAGAATACTTTTACACTTTCACTTGAGGAACATTTTGAATGCAGGACTTTTACTGTGACAGAGTATTCCTACACTCTGGTACTTCTACTTTTACTCAAGTACACGATCTGAGTACTTTTACTTTTACTCAAGTACAAGACCTGAATACTTCTACTTTTACTCAAGCACAAGATCCGAGTACTTCTACTTTTACTCAAGCACAAGATCTGAGTACTTCTGCTTGTACTCAAGTACTAGATCTGAGTACTTCTACTTTTACTCAAGCACAAGATCAGAGTACTTCTACTTGTACTCAAGTACAAGATCTGAGTACTTCTACTTTTACTCAAGCACAAGATCAGAGTACTTCTACTCAGTAATCTGTACTACTTTACTCAAGTACAAGATCTGAGTAGCTTACTTACTTTTACTCAAGTACAATATCTGAGTACTTCTACTTTTACTCAAGTACAAGATCTGAGTACTTCTACTTTTACTCAAGTACAAGATATATATGAGTACTTCTACACTTCTGTCTGTTTTCCACCTAGTCAGATAATGGAGCTAGCTGGATATGCTAGCTAACAGTTAGCCTTAATGAAGTACGGTGTGTCAGCTGATGTGCTAACAGGGAGCTAGCCTACCTAGCTACATGAAACGATGAAGTTGCAGTGTTTGTTACCGTTATCTTTGTATCGTGACATTACATTTAGATCACATGAGGATTCACACATGTATTATCTTTGCATGTATTGCCCTAAACTTGTCTTTTGTTTAATTAGCTGAGCTGCTGCTAGCTAAACAGTGTTAAGTTATTCAGTTAGCAGTTAGGATGCTAGTCTAGTGGCAACAATAATGTAGCAGGGTCATTCCAGAATTGGAGGACAATTTAGACACGAACATTTTTGAAAAATGAACCTTTTATTTTATTATTATTGTCTATGTATTTAGGAAAAACAGATAATAAACCATCAAAAAAAGTGATTTGCCCAGCTAGGCATCAAATGTATATTTTCCAATGAAGAATTACCCCTGCTAATTATAGTAACAGGGTTGAAAGTAACAGGGTTGAACATCAATGCTACTTTGAGCTTTAACCTCAGGAAGTATTGCTAGATGTAGCATGTACTTTCAAGGCAAGGACACACTTGGATATCTAATGCAAGAAAGATAACTTTGAAATTAATATGCTTTATTCTGATAATATCAGTAACAGGGCTGAGTGGGTCGGAGTGCCACACTCTTTTAAGACTGGAAAGATTGTAAAAATATGAAAAATAAAAGAGAGGACTCAGTTGTGGTCTACCCATGGCACATGCACATGGCTCGCTGATGTCACTTCCTGTGTGTCATCTGACTTACAGTTTGTTCGCTTCCTGTGCCAATCTAAAAAGGTTTGGGTAACGGGGTTGAACGCATGTTGAGGGACACACCTTCTGTGCTAAATTACTGTTATCTAAAATATGTTTATGATTTAACAAATTGATTTTACCATAACAAGAGACATCAATAGAATAATAACAAACAAAGTAAATCAAATCCCTATTTTAAATGTTATATTTGACGCAAGTTGGTCACCAAGAAGCGGGGACAAGAGAGAAATGCCATTTTAGGGGATGTTCGAGAGCTATTCGATCATTTAAATAATATTTTGAAACCACTTTTTCTCCAACTTTATATACATTTTGTCTCAAGACAAGTATGTTCAACACAACAAGTGCATGTTTTAGCTTTTTGGGCATGGATTAATAGATTTTTTATATGGGGGACATGACCAAGCCGTTTGTGAATGTCATGCACATCATGCTAAAACACACCTTTAGATGTGTCCTAACCTGTTTTTGTACGCAGTAGTCATGACTGAGCAGGTGGTGGTGTGTATTACTTTAACTGTTTCCAAATGAAGAATTGTCCAGAGGGAAGTCCTCCTCTCACTTCCGTCTTCACAACAACACTGTGGTCCTGTGACAGATCCAGTGACAGCATGGGCGGTTCTACTGTTCAACATGTATTTAACTTATCCTATCCTTCCTAAAGCCAAACAAGTGACATGTAATGTGCTACTACTCATCTACCTTCATTACCAGTGATAATTATACCACTTTACCTGAGCCACAATGCAGAGTCTATGCATTACATTAATGCACACAATGTACAACAATATCTGTTTTTATTTTTATTTTATTATTAGGCTAGTGCCAATTTGTATTCCATATTTGATTCCTTCTTATTCCATTCATAAATACTGTCATAATTTACTATATTTATTTTTCTTTGTTTTACTTTTATGTATGCACCTGCACCACGTCACGAAGTCAAATTCCTCCTATGTGTTTACCTACCTGGGAATACACGTGTTTTCCGAAAGATATTACAATCATTAGCCTTTGATCATTTAGTTTATTTATTTATTTATAGTGTCGTGGTCCCCATCGATGAACTGTCACACAGACAGTAAATGGAGCAGCTTTAGCCGACATGGCTAATTTCCAGCTGTTGTCCCCGGCCAGATGGTAATAGACACCATTACAATTACAATATATCAACAGCATAGTTATAAGAAAATATGTAAAATAAAATAAAAAGGAGGAAAGAGGATAAAAGAGAACAGTAAACAACACACGTTACTATATACAGTACATGTCACATATAGCACATCACAGAAACGAGGGGCAACATCCATCACAACATGTAACACAACATGTAACACTCACGCCATACTCAACACAGACTAGTGTGTGCAGGTGTAGTTATCAGTGAACCATGTTTTTAAGTGAGCTGTGAAGGTGGTATGTGTGTGTGTCTTTGATTTGAGTGGCAGGGGTGTCAAACTCAATTTCCTCGCGGGCCACATTCGCATAAAGGTTGCACTCAAAGGGCCGGTTGTAACTATATAAAATAAATATATTATATATATATAAAATAATGTATTATATTACATTATTGCCTCTGAATTGGATTATTATCAGATAGGATAATAAGTTAGTAATTAACTACGTCTGAAAGCAGAAGTCAAATAATTGCAAGTCTCTTCAGTGCGCATGTCACAAAACGAGATGCATTGTGGGGCATGTAGTTTATGGGCATATTATCATAAACGTATTATATTATTTGCAAGCTCTTGCGGGCCACATAAAATGAAGTCTTGAGTTTGACACCCCTGGGGTAGAGAGTTCCAGTTTTGTATTGCTGGGACCGAGAATGATGGCTGACCAAAAGCCCTCTTCCTGAATGGTCGCCACGTGTGGAGCTTCTAGTGGTCCGTCTGGTGTTGTTACGTTGAGTAACCAATGAGCTAAGAGGGGGAGGGGCGGTGTTGTGCAGGATTTTGTAAACCAGAACGATGTCCCTATACTTTATTAAATCTTCCACCAGGCTTGTTGAGGATGGCAGTGATGGGAGCGGTTAGGTTTCTGGTCCAGCACTTTGAGGGTTGTTGTACAGGTTGCTAGTGGCTTCAGTGTGGAGCTGTTAGTTTAATTTCCTTATACTTACATGAGATGTTCTTTTTGAAATGTTCTTTTTATTGTACAGACAGTGTCGACACCTGAGTCTTAATTCATACTCAAGAGTGATTCGGTCCTTCTGAAGTATGGCAGTGTATATTCTGAAGATACATGGTACATATTTTAAGTCTGTGAAATAGATCATTTTCATTGACATCTCACGCTGTCATATACTTATGGTTTATTCATTTTGTGTTTAACTTTGTTAAGCCTGCTATAATCTTGAGTTCATCCTCCTTCTTTTCCCTAACTTTTAATGTATTATAAGTGATGTTGTTGAATGTATTCCTTTAGCCCCTAATATTTGATATTTATCCATCCAACCACTTCTTACATGTACGATTTAATTTGGATAACAATTCATGTGGAAAGATATTGAGACTGGAGAACATACAGTCTCTAATATATGTTGGCTCGTGTTTCAGAGCTGGCTTCAATGTAAAGGTATTATTCTATTTTATCATGTTTTATCAAACCACTGCGCTTTGAAATAAAATGTATTATTATTATTTATTAATACACCCTATAACTGTGATGTCGATTAAAGCCACAGCACTTATGAAGATAGATAGATGGTCACTCATGCAGAGCACACAGGGACATCTGTTCTCTGCTTTTAACCCATCCCAGTGCCAGGGGTCTAGCACTAGGAGCAGTGGGCAGCTATTGTACAGCGCCTGGTGAGGGGGGAAGGGGGGTGTCCGGTGCCTTGCTCAAGGGCACCACGGCAGGGCAGGAGGTGAACTGGGACCTCTCCAAGTAGCAGTTCACACCCAATATTTAGGTCGGGGACTTGAACCGACGACCCTACAGCTCCCAGTCCAAGCCCCTGCTGACTGAGCCACTGCTGGACGAGCCCTGCATTTGACCCATCCTAGTGTTAGGAGCAGTGTAGGGACAGCGCCTTGCTCAGGGGCACCTCGGTAGTCACTTCCGAGACTAGGATGACAGAAGGATAACAACGTGGACTTTCTGTTAAACAACTTGATTTTGTTGAGTAGAGATTTTATTCATAAATGTTAATATTTGAAAGCTAAACCTCATATCAACGGAAGCAGGAACTCAACGTTTTTGCAAAATCGCTCCAATCCATGAGACAAAAACGCCCAGAAACTTTTCTCATTATTGGACTTATTTGTGTTGCTTGAATAGGACCCGCACATGTTCGTAAAGCAAAAACATTTTATTTTTTGTTTGCCGTATGCTTTTGCACTCAACACCTATTACATTCTTGACTGTTACAATGAGCCTTGATGGTTTGTAAGAGAATTGTGTCAATAGAAAACAAAACTGTTGATCATATTTTATTTTACTAAAGCTAATATGACATTAAAGTTTAAATTGTTTTACAGCCTAAAAGCTAGTTTTATTTCACCTGATAAATTCACTAACAAATATGTTGTGTGTTCAGTTCCTAATTCGCCCACCAGAGGGCGCGGCAGACCCTGAGATGTTTTTAAGATTCAAGTTTCAAGGCTTTTATTGTCATTTGTACATAGCTACAGTTTAAATTGATAAATTAAAATCTTAGTTCACATTTTCCTCCAACAATACAACACAGATGAAATAGTGCAAGTAAATACAAATTAAATAGGATAGAAATAGTGCAAGGAGAGTCTTTGTACAGGTAATGGTGTGATGCGTGTTCTGATGAAACAGTCTGAGTTGAGAAAAGTCTGAGTTTTTTTCAGCTTTATTAAACAATTATTTCCAAACATCATGAAAAGGCACAGTGTTCATAACAGGAATTCAAAAGAGGGCATTATGAACGGAAACAGCGAAGTTGTCATTCAGGAATGAAGGTGTTTGAAAAGGCGGAATTGTATAATATATGTTAAAACCGGAATGTTTCGCTCGTTATAAGTTCAGTCAGACAACACATGTTCCTTAATATGTTAGTATAAGCAGCATATAGTTTGAGTTTGGCGTCTCGGCTCGGGCCTCATGAGTCCACAGATTTACAAAGAACATTGAGTGATGATTAGATAACTACCCCCGAGCCTACAGGTGGAGCTGGGGTGGGGGGTGGGGGCAGGCGAGCAGCAGCAACATGAAACACAGCAGCAGGAACATGAACACAGCAGCACAGCGAGGCAGAGGCAGGAAGACCTGGCAGCTTCAATAGAGCGGCATGTTTAGGAGAATGTGATTGGTTGGTTGGGGACGAGGTGCGTCACGTGGTAATGTATCATTGGTGCTCGAGTGGACTGCCGGAACTAGCTCGCAGGCTTCGCCCCGTTTAGTCAACATTACATTACTTGTTACCTGATAGACACTTGTATCCAAAGTGACTCAATACTGTGGACAATCCCCACAGATGAGGTTACAATGTTAGCATAGGTTCAGGAGCACGGCCACGCCTATTTATATTCAGCCCACGCAGATCAAGCCGGAGACGGAACCCCCACTCTGAGTCTCCCACAGCTCGTCCTCCCAGATCATCCCTACCCCCCTCATATCATTCACATGTTACTTCAATACACGTACACACATCACACAGTTGTGGCGTGGTTCCTGCTAGTGAAGAGCAATTTGGGGTGTTTGCTTCCATGTCTTCCACAGCGTTCAGGTCTCTGTGGCGCTTCTTTAGGTTTGTTTTGATGCTATCCTTGTCCCTCTTCTTCTGGCCTCCAGGGCCGTTTCCCTTTAGCACGCGGGGATAAAGGACTTGCTTTGGGAGGCGAGAGTCAGGCGTGCGGATAACATGGCCAGTCCATCTGAGCTGGTGTTGGGCAATGGTGGCAGTGACGGTGGGAATACGCACACACACACACACACACACACACACACACACACACACACACACACACACACACACACACACACACACACACACACACACACACACACACACACACACACACACACACACACACACACCATGTATACATCACTTCAGGGGACATTACATTGACTTACATGCATTTCCTGGAGACTTATCCTAACCTTAACCATAACCAACACATGCCTAACCCTTACCCTTACCCTTACCCTTACCCTTAACCTTACCCTTAACCTTAACCCTTAACTTTACCCTTACCCTTAACTTAACCAAGTCTTCACCCTAAAAGTAATGATTCCCCTCATGGGGACCTCTAATGTATCCCCATGAGGGGCGGCGAGTCCCCACACGTGACTGTTTGAACAGATTTAGGTCCCCACAAGTATAGTAATGCTAGGCCACACACACACACACACACACACACACACACACACACACACACACACACACACACACTGACTGGAAACAGTGTTGATATCCTGTGTCTACCTTATTCTCTTAAAACCTCCAACAATATCCGTCTCGTGAAGAGAATATTACGAAAACATGCATTCTTGTACTCAGGAGGGTACAGAGGTTTACTCACAAAGTACACAGTAAAAGTACTTCATAGTACTCGTTGGAGTAGTATTACTAGCCAACAGTCTCATGAAGAATTGATGGCAAACAATATGTTGTATCACTCATCAAAGATGGGAGAATTAGCTCGTATGGGGACTGACAGAGGATTACTCACAAAGTACACAGTAAAAGTACTTCATTGTTTTGGTAGTAGTCTAACCAGTCCAACAGCATCAGTCTCATCACACAGCAGGAAGACAGGCGTTCATGAACTCAAGCTGTCTTTGGCTCTAATAAAGGTATTCTGATTCTGATTCAGGAGGGGACTTAGACAGAGGATTACTCACAAAGTACACAGTAAAGTATTTCATAGTATGTGTGATAGTTGTCTAATTCCAACTGATTCCAACTATATCAGTCTTATGAGGAACTTATGGCAGTATATATGTTTAACTATATCAGTCTGAGGAACTTATGGCAGTATATATGTTTATCCCTCATCAAAGATAGCAGAGGTAGCTTGTTTTTCTACTTAGACAGAGGATTACTGAAAAAGTACACAGTAAAAGTACTTCAATGTGTTTTTGGAAGTAGTCTAACCGGTCCAACAGTATCAGTCCCATTAAGAATGGATGGAAAATACTCATTGTATCCCTCTTCATAGATAATAGTACAACACTCGTTCTTGTACTCAGGAGGGGACTTAGACAGAGGATTACTCACAAAGTACACAGTAAAAGTATGTGTGCTAATAGTCTAACTAGTACTGAGTCAAAAAATATCAGTCTTCCTAAGAATTTATGGTTAAAAGTATTTGTATCGCTTATCGTGTAAGGGGACTTTGACAGAGGAGTACTCAATAAGTGCGTTCGACCAGGAAGAAAACAGAATCATAAAGTACATCAGGCTTCATAGAGCCACAACATTTCAAGTGCTACTCAGCTGGCTTTAGAGGAGCCAGCCCTTTGTTAGTATATAAGTGCTCTGTTAGTAGTTCTATCCTCGAGGTGGAGTCGAGAGAGATGAGTGTTCAGTCTGGAAGGTGTGTGAGCTTTCTGCCGTCCTGATGTCAATGGGAGCTCATTCCACCATCTTGGAGCCAGGATAGCAAACCCACGTGTTTCTGCTGATGGGAACTCGGGTCCCCCTCGCAGCGAGGTGCAGCTAGCTGATTGGCTGATGCAGAGCGGAGTGCACGTGCCGGGGTGTACGCAGTGTGCGAAATACCCGTCTATAATCGGGGGGGTCCCCATCTCCCGTTTATTGCTCAATATTTGTCAACATGCAGCCGGCCTATACAATATGTCATGGATGCAAGCCAAGACAACCAGTAGTCTATAGCAGCGTTTCTCAACCGGGGCGCCGTCCTTCCGTCAAATACTTCTATATTCTGACGTTCATATGAATGAATGAATACGCGACCGTTAAAGAGCCGTCTGTTTTCGATTCTATGCGAGGAAATGCTTTTGCCAGCGAAAATAGAAGATATTTGTGAATGTTTTGAATTATGAATACTGGACATAAGCTTAAAAACATGTTAGTGACGATTGCAAGTGACAAATACATATTATAATTCGAGACCCCCCTCAAATGTCGCTGTTGAGGCTTTCAGGGGGGCTCGGGTGTTAATCGGGGGGGTCGAGCTCCCCCGGACCCCCCCGTATTTCGCACACTGGGTGTACGGTTTAACCATGTCCTGGATGTAGGAAGGGCCAGATCCATTACTGGAAGCCAGTGCAGGGAGAGCGGAGGGCCGATGTTCATCGTCAGGTCAAGAGAAGAATCTTTTCCAGGAAGGAAAAGCAGTTCAGTCTTGTCAAGGTGAGCTTGATAAATAAAGGCTACAAACAACAAGCAGAGATGCGTGTGACGACCTGGGTTTCAGTTTTGACGAGTGAATATGGATGTTAAATTCACAAGTATGAATAATCTTAAACAAGACCAGGATCTTGAGCCACGATGCCTGTTTTTAAAGTACAGAAACATTCAGAAAGACGATTCCTTCAAAGGTTTTGTAATGGATCCCTAGTACTCTTAATTAGTAATAATAATACATGTGAATGATTGAGCTCATCAGTGCCCTCCTGATCAGGTCACTGTGAAGGGGTGTCCAGCCCATATCGATAACATACCACACTACAGGCTCATGTCTTCATGTCGTAGTAGGCCTGCCTTACATGAACCTGTTTGAAGCCTTACTGACCCCATGATGTGATTATTTATATCTTAAAACCTTTAACAACTATATTTAGAAGTTCATACATATCTACATTTGTGTATACATGTGTAGCAGCATAATTAATAGATGATCTCATTATTACCTATTTTAAATGTACTACAAAATCAAAATAAAGTGTAGTAAGCCCCTCTTTGTTTTAATGTATTAAATAGACAAAATAATGTGTGCTGAAAGTCATATACTGTTGTGTCTCAAACGGATAGACTAGGTTATTAATTTGTTTGCCTAATAGTTGCTTAAAATGCTACGATAACATTGCAATTCGTTTTTAATCTGCCATGTACGGTGTCAATGTCTCTCACCCATCGTAGTGTCGTGTCAGGCGGGCGTGTCGTGTACTTGCCCCGGAAAGGGAGGGACTTCGCCCACTTCGCCTCATGCAAAGATAATACATGTTTGAATTAATGAGTTAATGTCAAGATACAAACAAATATAACGGTAACAAACACTGCAACTTCATCGTTTCATGTAGCTAGGTAGGCTAGCTCCCTGTTAGCACATCAGCTGACACACCGTACTTCATTAAGGCTAACTGTTAGCTAGCATATCCAGCTAGCTCCATTATCTGACTAGGGGGAAAACAGACAGAAGTGTAGAAGTACTCAGATCTTGTACTTGAGTACAAGTAGAAGTACTCAGTTCTTGTACTTGAGTAAAAGTAGAAGTACTCAGATCTTGAGTAAAAGTAGAAGTACTCAGATCTTGAGTAAAAGTAGAAGTACTCAGATCTTGTACTTGAGTAAAAGTAGAAGTACTCAGATCTTGTACTTGAGTAAAAGTAGAAGTACTCTGATCTTGTACTTGAGTAAAAGTAGAAGTACTCAGATCTTGTACTTGAGTAAAAGTAGACGTACTACTTGAGTAAAAGTAGAAGTACTCAGATCTTGTACTTGAGTAAAAGTAGAAGTACTCAGATCTTGTACTTGAGTAAAAGTAGAAGTACTCAGATCTTGTGCTTGAGTAAAAGTAGAAGTACTCAGATCTTGTACTTGAGTAAAAGTAGACGTACTACTTGAGTAAAAGTAGAAGTACTCAGATCTGGTACTTGAGTGAAAGTAGAAGCACTCAGATCTTGTACTTGAGTAAAAGTAGAAGTACTCAGATCTTGTACTTGAGTAAAGTAGAAGTACCAGAGTGTAGGAATACTCTGTCACAGTAAAAGTCCTGCATTCAAAATGTTCCTCAAGTGAAAGTAGAAAGTATTCTCATCTAAATATAGTGAAAGACAGTGAAAGTAGTCGTTGTGCAGATTGGTCCATTTCAGAATAATATATATATATGTTTTATAATGATTGATCATGAAAGTGTTCTCAGAGCTGGTGAAGGTGCAGCTAGTCTGAAGTACTTTGTAGACTGCAGGGTAGCTGGTGGAGGTGCAGCTAGTCTGAAGTACTTTGTAGACTGCAGGGTAGCTGGTGAAGGTGCAGCTAGTCTGAAGTACTTTGCAGACTGCAGGGTAGCTGGTGAAGGTGCAGCTAGTCTGAAGTACTTTGCAGACTGCAGGGTAGCTGGTGAAGGTGCAGCTAGTCTGAAGTACTTTGTAGACTGCAGGGTAGCTGGTGGAGGTGCAGCTAGTCTGAAGTACTTTGTAGACTGCAGGGTAGCTGGTGGATTTACTCCAGGTGGAACTAAAGTCTGATTCAACACTTGATTAGATTTACCATCATTCATCTGTGAAGTAACTGAAGGGATTAAATATGTGTAGTGGAGGAAAAGTACACCATTTACCCATGCCATGGTGCAGAAAAACTTGCACCATTGTTTGTGTCTGTGTATTGCACGTCTTGTTAATTTGTGTTATTAATTCCTTCTTTAAACCTTCCCATCCCATAGTGTCTATAACTCATTCTAACAAACTAACTAATGAACGTACATGCTGCCCCCATTAATAAATAAATGTCTGTTAATATATCGTACGTTGACATTGTAGTTCTCAGCATACATCAGATATTAAACTGGTTCTCTCCTGTCTCATTTCAGAATACAGGAACTCAAAGTGGCGTTGAGTGAAGACAACATCAATCTGAAGAGGGAGCTGTGCTTCAGCGGTAACTTTAACATCTTAATGTTTATTTATCCGAGTATTTCATTGTTCTGTATTTGAGCATCCTTTTCTCTATTCAACCCGGGAATCCCGTTTGAAGGAGGCATACGAGCCCTTTGTTGGAAAGTAAGTAAACCGTTGTGTTCTTATGATAAACCTCTCATTGTTTTAGCTGCTATTCGTAGATGTGGGTACGAGCACCAGGGGCGGATCTAGACAAATCTTCATGGGGTGGCAGGAGACTTTGAGGGGTGGCATCCCCTGGCAGAAGTATATGCTGATGTAATCCCAGTCATATCAATCAATGTCAACTTGGAAAGCCACAATATTAATATTTTAACTCAATGACATTAGGTGACATTATTGTGGCACATCAGTAAAGCCTTAAATATAAATATATAAGGTGGCAGACATCATTGAATTCAACTGAATGACTTGGTTTCACTCTCAGACCAGCAGGGGAACCAACGCTATGAGGACTGCTGCAATGAGTACAGCGTGAATGTGGAGCTAAAGCGAAGTCCAGACCAGTTCAAGAGGAAATACAGAGACATGGTTTTCTGGAGGGATGGGGAAGGTGTTTGACTGTGTGTATATGTGTGAGTATGTAGGTGTGTGTATGTATATGTGCATATATGTAAAAGTTAATGTACAAATTCGTGTGTCGCCTAGAAGACTCGGACAATCATGTTATGTTATGTTAATTAACCCTGTGAAGAGTTGCAGACAGGGAGCACGTGTGGCGCGCTGTGATACGACTGATTTGATCTGTTTTGTGTTTAGCTTTATATCTTATTTATGGATGTGTGTTTTTTGTCTTTTTGTATGTGATATGGAATAAAGATTGGGAAATGTATATATGTGTATGTGTGTGTGTATGTATATATGTGTGAGTATGTAGGTGTGTATATGTGCATATATGTCTATATGTGTATATGTGTGAGTATGTAGGTGTGTATATGTATTGGTGTGTATATGTATATGTGCATATATGTATATATGCGTATGTGTGTATATGTGCATATGTGTGAGTATGTAGGTGTGTATATGTGCATATATGTCTTTCTATCTATATGTGTATGTATGTAATGTATATATGTGTGAGTATGTAGGTATGTATATGTGCATATATGTGTATGTATATATATGTGTGTGAGTATGTAGGTGTGCATATATGTGTATGTGTGTGTATGTATATATATATGTGTGAGTATGTAGGTGTGTATATGTATATGTGCATATATGTCTATATGTGTGTGTGTGTGTGTGTATGTATATATGTGTGAGTATGTAGGTGTGTATATGTATATATGTCTATGTGTGTATGTGTAGTATTATGTGTGAGTATGTAGGTGTGTATATGTATATGGGTATATATGTATATGTGTGTGTGTGTATGTATTATGTGTGAGTATGTAGGTGTGTATATGTATATATGTCTATGTGTGTATTGTATGTATATATGTGTGAGTATGTAGGTGTGTATATGTATATGGGTATATATGTCTATGTGTGTATGTATGTATATATGTGTGAGTATGTAGGTGTGTATCTGTATATGTGTATATATGTCTATGTGTGTATGTATGTATATATGTGTGAGTATGTAGGTGTGTATATGTATATATGTGTATGTGTGTATGTATATCTGTCAATCAACAATAATAATAATAATATAATGATAATTATTGCAGATTATAATAAATCATTTCGGGACGAGGGGTGAGATTAAATAAATGATACTTCTTCTCACTCCTTTTCGAACACTAGACGTGGGACTGCTTATGTTGCTAATGCTGTTGTTGTTGTTGTTGTAAATGTCATTTTTTGTTTAGATTTCTCCAACATGACTATGCACTGCAACATTTGTTTTGTAATTATTTATTTTACTTGTGCGAAATAAAATGTATCAATCAATCAAATACCCGAATGAACTGTCTCATCGATGTTAGTCTGAATGAATATAATATTAACAATTATTCCTATCAGCTGTCAATCACTGTTACGATTCACATATTCATTTATTATTGAATAAACTATATTTTTTGGAGAGTTAATGATGAATGTTCCTCAAGATGCTGGCTCACCCTCCTTCAAATTTGAAGTAATTATTATCATATATCAAAATTCTAAAGATTCAAAGGAACGACTTTATTGCAATGTTACGACCTCGACTTTACATCAGAAAGAACGAACATTAAAGAAGTGACTGACTGCACCTGTCTGGTTTGAACGTGTATTCCGCTAAAACATATACGTTATTATCCAGTGGAAAGTCCTACTGGCCGAGTTCAATCAAAATGGTTACTTATTTTTGGCTGGGCAGTGTTTTATGTCTTATTTGACTTTCTCAGGACTTGAAACTGTTTTTGAAAGAAAAATAAATATATACACATATTAAGGTCGTCATCCTAACAGTTGTTTACGCTCATCCGTGTGCCCATAACAGGATTTAGAAAAGCTTGTCCATGCTTTCATCTTTAGCAGACTCGACTACTGTAATAGTGTCTCCACAGGGCTGACACAAACATCCATCAGAACGCTGCTGCCGAGTCCTCACCAACATTAAAGGAGTGGATCAGTCCGGTTCTGACATCTTTACACTGCTCTGAGCCAAATAATTGATTTTAAAATACTATTGCTAGTTTTTAAATCACTAAATGGTTTAGGACCAAAGTATATCAACGATCTCCTGCATAACTATGAACCATCAGGGTGTCTCGGGTCGGGTCTCAGATCTTGTACTTGAGTAAAAGTAGAAGTACTCAGATCTTGTACTTGAGTAAAAGTAGAAGTACTCAGATCTTGCTTGAGTAAAAGTAGAAGTACTCAGATCTTGTACTTGAGTAAAAGTAGAAGTACTCAGATCTTGTACCTGAGTAAAAGTAGAAGTACTCAGATCTTGCTTGAGTAAAAGTAGAAGTACTCAGATCTTGTACTTGAGTAAAAGTAGAAGTACTCAGATCTTGTACTTGAGTAAAAGTAGAAGTACTCCGATCTTACTTGAGTAAAAGTGGAAGTACTCAGGTCTTGTACTTGAGTAAAAGTAGAAGTACTCAGATCTTGTTCTTGAGTAAAAGTGGAAGTACTCAGATATTGTACTTGAGTAAAAGTAGAAGTACTCAGGTCTTACTTGAGTAAAAGTAGAAGTACTCAGGTCTTGTACTTGAGTAAAAGTAGAAGTACTCAGATCTTGTACTTGAGTAAAAGTAGAAGTACTCAGATCTTGTACTTGAGTACAAGTAGAAGTACTCAGATCTTACTTGAGTAAAAGTGGAAGTACTCAGGTCTTACTTGAGTAAAAGTAGAAGTACTCAGGTCTCTTACTTGAGTAAAAGTAGAAGTACCAGAGTGTAGGAATACTCTGTCACAGTAAAAGTCCTGCATTCAAAATGTTCCTCAAGTGAAAGTAGAAAGTATTCTCATCTAAATATAGTGAAAGACAGTGAAAGTAGTCGTTGTGCAGATTGGTCCATTTCAGAATAATATATATGATATGTTTTATAATGATTGATCATGAAAGTGTTCTCAAAGCTGGTGGAGGTGCAGCTAGTCTGAAGTACTTTGTAGACTGCAGGGTAGCTGGTGGATTTACTCCAGGTGGAACTAAAGTCTGATTTAACACTTGATTAGATTTCACATCATTCATCCAGATCTGTGAAGTAACTAAAGGGATTAAATACATGCAGTGGAGTAGAAGTACACCATCTACACACGGGTCTGCTCTCTGCCTGTTCCAAGAATAAGAACTAAACATGGAAAAGCAGCGTTTAGATATTATGCCCCGACAATCTGGAACAAAGTGCCTGAATCGTGCACGTCCGCTGAAACACTTCCTATTTTCAAAACCAGACTAAAAACATATCTATTTGCTGCTGCTTTTAATTTAGCTGTTCATACTCACACTGCAGTATGTCTTTTATTCATGTATCATGTATACCTGCAGTGTTGATTTATTTTATTATCGTTTTTTTAATGCCATTTATGCTGTATTTATTGTTAAATGTATTTTCTTTATTATTTTGTAAAGCACTTTGAATTGTCGCGCACTGAAAGGTGGTATATAAATAAAATGGCCTTGCCTATAACAGCTGAATGCAGCCATTACCATGTTGTTCAGCAAAAGGCCTCAGCAACTGAGTAAGATCCAAAGCTTTAGTGCGTATTGATTCAATGCTGAGTACAGCCAACCCTGACAGTGTCTTCTGTCATTGTAGACCGCTTATACCTCATTCCCTGATTCCTCTACTTGGGTCCGGTCCGGATGCTTCTTGTTTTGTGCTGTCCGTTCAAATGAAATCTCCAATCACATTTCCTCGTTCGCGCCAGGACCGGGGGAGGGGTTACAAGATCGCGTCTTGTGCTGCATTCACTTGCACTCGGATATTAGAGATTTTCTCTCACAAAGGTCCGATGAGCCACAACTTTTATTTCAAAGCAAAAGGAATTAAAACGTTTTACACGAACTATGGAAATGTCAACATTAATAATAAGATTTATTTTATGAATAAATTAATTGTTTACATTTAGCGAGATTTTTCTGAGGCGGCAGCAGCCACGGACTAGCACCGCCATGACACTACAAATTGTGCACTGAAAAAATTGAAACTGTTTTAATTAAATGTACTGTTCCTTAAACTCTAAAGATGTTGGCTTTTTTTTTTTAATGAGATTTAATCATGATTAGTCATAATTATTATTATTTACGGCTCTAAATGAGCTTCGTCATAATGCAGACGCTAAGGTATTACTCAAATTAAATGTTTTTATAGTAAAATCTCAGAAGTTACACATTTCTCTGAGGGTTTTACATACAACCCCATCACTCAAGATTTAAAAATCCCCCCCAAAAGAAAACTCAATATTAAATTGTAAACCTTTTATTATGATCACATACAGAGTCAGTGTGGACTTACTCTACACTGACTGGGAACAGCAGTTGATATCATTGCAGGATTTAGGATGATTGTGGATTTCTTTAGACATACTGTAACTGGAAATTGACAATTTTACCCTGCAACAAATATCCCAGGAAAAATACACTAACTAGTTACATGGTCTGGGTTAAAATAAAAATAAATGTATATTTCCGTGAAATTGACTGAAGGCTAAATGGTTCCACAGAATATTGTGAAACAGTGACTGTTTTGCTCTCCTTTCAGATCCTAACTATCTACCTCTCGATCAGACATTATGCGAGTTTTCTCTCAAAAAGCAGAGGTAAGTAGAACATGTTGAAACAGGATCAAAGAGCATGTTAAGAGTTTATCTGGAGTCCTTTGTGTGTCACTAGGCGACGATTTCACCTTCTTGTAATGGCTACCCGGATAACAATAAAAAAACACTCACCTATTTCATGTGTGACTCACAAGGCCTGAGGCTGTTTATTATCAAAATCAAATCAAAGTCAAAGTATTATGGCGCTCTGTCACTGTGAATGGAGCTTGCTGGGAAAACACAACTTTTACTTAGTCCATATCAACACAATTATATTTAAACCACTGTTTTTAAGCCAGCGGGAAGAATGCTTTATTCGTATCCGCCATCGCGACTGCCTCTGTTGTCTCTGTAGCCACCGCCTCCGCCGCCTCCACTACCTCGTGAGTATCCGCTGCCGCCGCCTCCGCCGGATCTGTAGCCACCGCCGCTGCCGCCACCGGAACGACTGTCGGATCCGTAGCTTGATCTTTCGCCATAGCTTCTGTCTCCTCCACCTCCTCCTCCGCTATAGCTTCTGTCTCCTCCTCCGCCATAGCTTCTGTCTCCTCCTCCGCCGCCATAGCTTCTATCTCCGCCGCCGCCATAGCTTCTCTCACCGCCATATCCGCCTCTTCCGCGGCCTCTTGATCCGCCGCCGCCGCCACCCCTAGGACCACCGCCTTTTCCTGCCTCGTCGACGCGGATTGACCGGCCATCGAGGGAGGTTCCGTTCATGCCGTCCATTGCGTCTTTGGCATCCTCGGCGTTGTCGTACTTCACGAAGCCGAAACCGCGGGAATTCCCGGTCTCTCTGTCTCTGATCACGTCCACCTTCTCGATGGTTCCATACTTGGAGAAGGCCGCAGACAGAGATTCTTCGTTGGTGTCGAAGCTGAGACCGCCGATGAAGAGTTTACCTTCGTCCGACATGTTGTTTAAGTCGTTTTGGGCTTTTCAGTAGTAGGAGACTATTGAATCTGAAGAGCAGGCGCTGCAGGAGGAGGCACGGGTGCTGGTCGTACAGACGGCTTAGAAATGACCGCATGGAACAGGCGCATGGATCTTTAAGGCCGCACTGAGAGGCAATATCCGGTGACGGTACCACGTGGGTTCCGCCCATTGCAAGCCCCGCCTCTTTCTGAGAAAAAGCGGCATTTAAATTATAATGTGAGATGGCACTGTTATGTTAAAGAGGTACGGGGAGGTTTTCATAGGATTTACGGTGTTATTTCTCTGTTTTTTATCCATTTAATGTTACTGTGAGGACTTTAGAATGTGAACTATGAGTATTGTCTGGTCGTCACTTGGCAACAGAAAGGTGGCGGTAATGCGCCATTCAGCTGGATGCAAACAGCCATACAACTCGAGAAAGAAGAAGAAGAAGCCCTGTGAGAAGTGAACGTGAATACGTGTTTATAGCAGACTGTTTCCAACAATACTCACAAAATGAATCATATTTCACATGACACATCTTCCATATACTGTGGCATTAACATGGCATTTTTTAGACGGATAAATCAGGGGAAACGGGTCTTTGTTCGAGGCAAATGTGTCTTATCGACCAGCTCTCGCGAGATTTCATAACAAAGCCGTCGAACTGTGTTGACATTTTAAATCTAACGTTACCCAACGTTTACAAAAACGCCCTTGCTTTCTGCCTTTTGTATTGTAGGCATGTTTGTTATCTTCCCTGATATATTAATTTAGTTATTTACAATATAAATACATTAGACAGGAAATGATCTTTGCCTGTCTTTCACGGGGGCATCAAGTGTTGAGATTAGGAACTGCATAGTAACACTTATATAAAGTATTTAAATATACATGAACATAACATCATATTTTATCATGATATAAACTCGAAACTGTTCAAATCACGGGCACACATACACATTTAAAAAAAAAGGGGAAAATACAGATAATAGGTGACATACATTCGAATAAAAATGATGCATAAACAGTTCATTTGTATTGCATTTTTTATTCATTTAACTTCAAGGGTTTAATGTCACAACGACAGAATATGAACCACTCAATTCATCCAGAGTTAGATTTTTAACTTGCTGCCATATTGTTGTAGTTCTTGGTTGAAGTGTCCGGTTTTATTTTGGAGTATTTTTTTATGGATAGATTTTTTGTTTATCACAAATACAAAAATGGTTTAATCTCCTAATTCACGGTAAATACAAGGATAATCCAATCTCTTCTACGGTATTTGTTTCATTGTATATCATTTATGTTAATATATATATATATATAAAATCTTTAAATCTTTGCATAATAACGATTCCAGCAACATCCAGCTTTTCCTACGTCAGTAGAATGAACCCATGGACGTGTTGCCTTTATGTGCTCACAGTAAAGTAGAATTTTACAGGACGGTCACTTCATAAAATGACCCCACAGCTGTATACTTTAAAATACAGCTTTTAATCGCAATAAAGCCGTAATGAGCTGTGCATCTCAACATCTTGACTGGATGTGGCATGGTTGATATAATCGATACTAATGTAACAATGAAGTGCAAATATCAGCATGTTTGGACATATGTGTTTCGAATAATTAGTAAACTAACATATATTCCAGATTCAGCAGCACTTATTGTTCACTCGGTTTCTGGAATGTTTACACAATACCACAGTTAATTGAAAAATCGCGAATCTTGTTGTCTTTATCTTATTGTCTTTGTCTCGTAAATGAAATTTACGACATTTTGTTGGACATTGAAGGCATCATACTTAATGCACCAAACAGTGGTACTACATCTTACATTGGGGAAAGACACGTCTGTAAATCAGCGTATGATTTAGTTTGGGCTTAATAAAATACCCAGCGATAACACTTGTGTTGCCTACATTTAAATAGTTAAAGGCTAAAAGTTGTAAAATGCGTTAAAAACTGAATCCAGAGTTTTTTTCCCCCTCTCCATTCGTTGAATTGAGCAGAGAGCCGGAGATCGGAGGCGGGGCTTAAGGGAAAACTCCAATGCGCATGCCCAGTAAGCATGATCCGGGTACTTTATCCTACAGTTGCTCCATTTTGGGCTTCGAGAAAGCATTCGCCATTTGTTCTATGAATTGATGAATTGTAGAATCACGACCAAGGTACATTTTCACCGTTAGTTTTGTGTAGGTATTAGTAAAACAAGTAGAAACGGGATGTGCTTTTGTTGTTTCTCTCAATGTTTCCTTTTCATTGGTGGGTGGGTCTCCAGTGCCTGCTTGCTTCTGATTGGCTAGTGTGCCCCCATGTTTGAGCTGTTCAGAAATAAGACACACTCCTGCTACTTTTGAGGAGGGATACAAACATGTTTGACCAAAAGTTCTTCATGAGACTGATACTGTTGCACTCAGTACTAGTTAGAATACTACCAACAAAACAATGAAGCACTTTTACTGTGTACTTTTTGAGTAATCCTCTGTCAAAGTCCTCCTTTGAGTACAAACAAGCTATTTGCCATCCATTCTTAATGAGACTGATACTGTTGGACTGGTTAGACTACTTCCAAAAACACATTGAAGTACTTTTACTGTGTACTTTTTCAGTAATCCTCTGTCTAAGTACAAAAACAAGCTACCTCTGCTATCTTTGATGAGGGATAAACATATATACTGCCATAACTTCCTCAGACTGATATAGTTAAACATATATACTGCCATAAGTTCCTCATAAGACTGATATAGTTGGAATCAGTTGGAATTAGACAACTATCACACATACTATGAAATATTTTACTGTGTACTTTGTGAGTAATCCTCTGTCTAAGTCCCCTCCTGAATCAGAATCAGAATACCTTTATTAGAGCCAAAGACAGCTTGAGTTCATGTCTTCCTGCTATGTGTGAATGCGACTGATGCTGATGGACTGGTTAGACTACTACCAAAACAATGAAGTACTTTTACTGTGTAAATGTACCTGCGAAATACCTGAGCAAGTTAGATGCTGCGTATCACAGCGCACTGAGATTTTTGCCAAACTGTAAAGCACTTACGCATCACTGCACCCTGTATACCAAGGCGGTCTGCCATCACTTACTGTACGGAGGCTCAGTCACTGGTACTTTTTCATTTACAAAGCCATGTTGGATAAACTACCATCTTATATCTGCTCCCTGATCTCTCGGCGAATTGAAAGTACTTATTGCCTGAGATCGCATGCTGTGGTTTTATTAAATGTGCCAAGTGCTAGGACTGTCTCAGGGAAGAAAGCGTTCAGATGTGCAGCTCCACTAACATGGAACAGTCTGCAAAAAGAATGGGACATTACCAAGCTAGTACCACTACATGTTTTTAAAGCTCGGTTGGATGCTACTCAATCAGAAGCTGTTGGTACCTGTACATGTGGTTAGATATGTAAATTGTAATCCCTGTACATTTTGCTGTATGATGTCCTTTTGTTGTTCTGTTGTTTATGTTTGTTGTCTTCTTGTGGAACCTCCTGCTGCAGGTCTCCCGTGAAAAAGAGATAATTGATCTCAATGGGATTTTACCTGGATAAATAAAGGTTTTTAATTTAATTTAATTGTGTACTTTGTGAGTAATCCTCTGTCAGTCCCCATACGAGCTAATTCTCCCATCTTTGATGAGGAATAAAACATGTTGTTTGCCATAAATTCTTCATGAGACTGACACTGTTGGCTATAGCGACTACTCCAAGGAGTACTATGAAGTACTTTTACTGTGTACTTTGTGAGTAAACCTCTGTACCCTCCTGAGTAGAAGAATGCATGTTTTCGTAATATTCTCTTCACGAGACGGATATTGTTGGAGGTTTTAAGAGAATAAGGTAGACACATGATATCAACACAAATCAACAAATATTCTGCTATGTTTGAACCTCAGGGATATTTAAATATGAATTATTCAACATGGCTTTGCTGAGATAAGATGAGGTCAAAGTGAAGTATGAAAGTACCAACATATGGTCATCCTGAAATAATGCATTAACATGATTGGTAATGACCTGATGACGCTTTCCCATGTTGACTAAACGACCGGTTTTTAACATATTATACAATTCCACCTTTTCATTATACTCACATGTCGCTTTCTCACAATGTCCCCAGTATTTATTGCTTTTATTGATGAATAAACATGTATTACTTTTTGTAAACATGAAAAAACCCATCAGTTATACATGTTTTTAAACACCTTAATTCCTGAATGACAACTTCGCTGTTTTCTGTTCATAATGCCCTCTTTTGAATTCATGTAATGAACACTGTGCCTGTGGCGACTGTGGCTGCGAGGGAGTGCGGTCGTCTTTGAACCAGAAGGTTGTGGGTTCGATCCCAGCCCGTGCAGCCAACATGTCGATGTATCCTTGGGCGAGATACTGAACCCTGAGTTGCTCCCGATGTGTGTGCATGTTAGTTCACAGAGTAGGTACACTGCTCCGTGTGAATGACATGTATGTAAAGCGCTTTGAGGGGTCGTAAAGACTGGATAAAGCGCTATATAAGTCCATTTACCTTTTCATGATGTGGAAATAATTGTTTAAGAAAGTGGAAAACTCTCAACTCTTCTTCAGACTGTGTTGAATCAGAACATGCAATGTTTTTGCTTTACGAACATGTGCAGGTCCTATTCAAGCAACACAAATAAGTCCAATAATGAGAAAGTTTCTGGGCGTTTTTGTCTCATGGATTGGAGCGATTTTGCAAAAACGTTGAGTTCATTTTTCCTTCCGTTGATATAAGGTTTAGCTTTCAAATATTAACATTTATGAATAAAATCTCTACTCAACAAAATCAAGTTGTTTAACAGAAAGTCCACGTTGTTATCCTTCTGTCATCCTAGTCTCGGAAGTGACTACCGAGGTGCCCCTGAGCAAGGCGCTGTCCCTACACTGCTCCTCGAGCGCCGACCTAATGGCTGCTCACGGCTCCTAACACTAGGATGGGTCAAATGCAGGGCTCGTCCAGCAGTGGCTCAGTCAGTAGGGGCTTGGACTGGGAGCTGTAGGGTTGTCGGTTCAAGTCCCCGACCTAAATATTGGGTGTGAACTGCTACTTGGAGAGGTCCCAGTTCACCTCCTGCCCTGCCGTGGTGCCCTTGAGCAAGGCACCGGACACCCCCTTCCCCCCTCGCTCCCATTGCTCCCCGGGCGCTGTACAATAGCTGCCCACTGCTCCTAGTGCTAGACTCCTGGCACTGGGATGGGTTAAAAGCAGAGAACAGATGTCCCTGTGTGCTCTGCATGTGTGGCCATCTATCTATCTTCATAAGTAATGTGGCTTTAATCGACATCACAGTTATAGGGTGTATTAATAAATAATAATAATAATACATTTTATTCAAAGCGCTTTTCCAGGTGCTCAAAGACGCTGTACAGTGGTTTGATAAAACATGATAAAATAGAATAATACCTTTACATTGAAGCCAGCTCTGAAACATGAGCCAACATATATTGAGACTGTATGTTCTCCATTCTCAATATCTTTCCACATGAATTGTTATCCAAATTAAATCTTACATGTAAGAAGTGGTTGGATGGATAAATATCAAATATTAGGGGCTAAAGGAATACATTCAACAACATCACTTATAATACATTAAAAGTTAGAAGAAGGAGGATGAACTCAAGATTATAGCAGGCTTAACAAAGTTAAACACAAAATGAATAAACCATAAGTATATGACAGTGTGAGATGGTTCCACAATGAAAATGATCTATTTCACAGACTTAAAATATGTACCATGTATCTTCAGAATATACACTGCCATACTTCAGAAGGACCGAATCACTCTTGAGTATGAATTACGACTCAGGTGTCGACACTGTCTGTAAAATAAAAAGTCAAAAGAACATCTCATGCAAGTAAGGAAATCAAATGATCAAAGGCTAATGATTGTAATATCTTTCAGACAAACACGTTTATTTCCAGGTAGGTAAACACATAGGAGGAATTTGACTTGGTGACGTGGTGCAGGTGCATACATAAAAGTAAAACAAAGAAAAATAAATATAGTAAATGATGACAGTATTTATGAATGGAATAAGAAGGAATCAAATATGGAATACAAATTGGCACTAGCCTAATAATAAAATAAAAATAAAAAAACGATATTGTTGTACATCCTGTGCATTAATGTAATGCATGGACTCTGCATTGTGGCTGAGGTAAAGTGGTATTGTGGTATAATTATCACTGGTAATGAAGGGAGATGAGTAGTAGCACATTACATGTCACTTGTTTGGCTTTAGGAAGGATAGGATAAGTTAAATATATGTTGAACAGTAGAACCGCCCATGCTGTCACTGGATCTGTCACAGGACCACAGTGTTGTTGTGAAGACGGAAGTGAGAGGAGGACTTCCCTCTGGACAATTCTTCATTTGGAAACAGTTAAAGTAATACACCACCACCTGCTCAGTCATGACTACTGCGTACAAAAACAGGTAGGACACATCTAAAGGTGTGTTTTAGCATGATGTGCATGCCATTCACAAACTGCTGCTACATTATTGTTGCGACTAGACTAGCATCCTAACTGCTAACTGACAATAACTTCACTGTTTAGTTAGCAGCAGCTCAGCTAATCAAACAAAAGACAAGTTTAGAGCAATACCCACCAATGAAAAGTAAACATTGAGGGATTGAAACATCAAAAGAAAATCCCGTTTCTACTTGTTTTATGAATACCTAAAAAAAACGGTTGGTCGTGATTCTGTAATACATCAATTCATAGAACAAATGGCGAATGCTTTCTCGAAGCCCAAAATGGAGCGACTGTAGGATAAAGTACCCGGATCATGCTTACTGGGCATGCGCATTGGAGTGTTCCCTTAAGCCCCGCCTCCGATCTCCGTCTCAGTTCAGTGAATGGAGAGAGAGAAAAAACCTCTGGATTCAATCTTAACGCATTTTACAACTTTTAGCCCATAACGATTTAAATGTAGGCAATACAAGTGTTAGTGCTGGCTAGTTTATTAAGCTCAAACTCAATCATACGCTGATTTACAGACGTCTCTTTCCCCAATGTAAAATGTACCACTGTTTGGTGCAGTAAGTATGATGCCTTCAAAGTCCAACAAAATGTCGGAAATTTCAATTGCAAGCGCAAGACAATAAAATAAAGATGAATCCCAAGATTCGCGATGTTTTCATTAACTGTGGTATTGGGTAAACATTCCCGAAACCGAGTGAACAATAAGTGTTGCCGCATATGGAATATATGTTAGTTTACTAATTATTCGAAACATATATTTCCAAACACGCTGATATTTGCACCTCATTGTTACATTAGTATCGATTATATCAACCAGACCACATCCAGTCAAGATGTTGAGATGCACAGCTCATTACGGCTTTATTGCGATTAAAAGCTGTATTTTAAAGTATCGTATGTGATAAATAGGATCATTTTCTGAAGTGACCGTGCTGTCAACATCTACTTTACTGTGAGCACGTAAGGCTTACGTCCATGGGTTCATTCTACTGACGTAGGAAAAGCTAAACATAAATAATATACAATGAAACAAATACCTTAGAAGAGATTGGAGTATTCTTCTATTTTCTGTGAATTAGGAGATTAAACCATTTTTGTATTTGTGATAAACACAAAATCCATCCATAAGAAAAGACTCCAAAATAAAACCGGACACTTCAACCAAGAACTACAGCAATATGGCACCACGTTAAAAATATATCTGGATGAATTGATTAGTTCATATTCTGTAGTTGTGACGTTGTGACATTAAACCTTGGAAATTAAATGAATAAAAATGCAACAAACTGTTTATGCATAATTTTTATTCGAATGTATGTCACCTATTATTTGTATTCCCCCCCCTTTTTTTTAAATGCGTATGTGTGCCCGTGATTTGAACAGTTTCGAGTTCATATCATGATAAAATACGATGTTATGTTCATGTTGTGTTACTATGCAGTTCCTAATGTCAACACTAGATGGCCCCGTGACAATGTAATTCAATAGACCATGATGGTAAAACAAGCAAAGATAATTTCCTGTCTCCTGTGAGCTCAGTCTAATGTATTTGTATCGTAAATAACTAAATTAATACATCAAGGAAGATAACAAACATGTGTACAATACAAAAGGCAGTAAGCAAGTAAACGTTGGGCAACGTTAGATTTAAAATGTCGACACAATTTGACGAACGTAATGGCTTTGTTATCAAATCTCGCGAGAGTTTGTCGATAAAACACACTTGTCTCAAACAAAGACCCTTTTCCCCTGATTTATCCGTCTAAAAAATGCCATGTTAATGCCACAGTGTATGGAAGACATGTGTCATGTGAAATAGGATTCATTTTGTGAGTATTGTTGGAAACAGTCTGTTATAAACACGTGTTCACGTTCACTTATCGCAGTGCTTATTCTTTCTTGAGTTGTATGGTTGTTTGCATCCAGCTGAATGGCGCATTACCGCCACCTTTCTGTTGCCTAGTGACGACCAGACAATACTCATAGTTAACATTCTAAAGCCCTCACAATAAAATTAAATGAAAAAAAACTGAGAAATAACACCTTACGTCCTATATAAAACCCCCCGTACCTCTTTAACATAACAGTGCCATCTCACATTATAATTTAAATCCGGATTTTTCTCAGATAGAGACGGGGTTTACACTGGGCGGAAACCACGTGATACCATCACCGGATATTGCCCGTTTCATTTCGTCGCGAAATTCTCGATTTTTTTCACGCGAAACAGTCCTGAGCCGTCTCCACGACCAGCGCCCGTGCCTCCTCCTGCAGCGCCCGTGCCTCCTCCTGCAGCGCCTGCTCTTCAGATTCAATAGTCTCCTACTACTGAAAACCTAAAAACGACTTAAATAACATGTCGGACGAAGGTAAACTCTTCATCGGCGGCCTAAGCTTCGACACCAACGAGGAATCTCTGGCTTCGGCCTTCTCCAAGTATGGAACCATCGAGAAGGTGGACGTGATCAGAGACAAAGAGACCGGGAATTCCCGCGGTTTCGGCTTCGTGAAGTACGACAACGCCGAGGATGCCAAAGACGCAATGGACGGCATGAACGGAACCACCCTCGATGGCCGGTCAATCCGCGTCGACGAGGCAGGAAAAGGCGGTCGTCCTAGGGGAGGATTCGGTGGAGGAGGCGGCGCTCGCGGAGGTTCAAGAGGCGGATTCGGTCGGGGGAGAGGTGGTGGATATGGCGGCGGTGAGAGAAGCTATGGCGGCGGTGGAGGAGAAAGAAGCTATGGTGACAGATCAAGCTACGGATCCGAGGGTCGTTCGGGTGGGGGAGGTGGCGGTCAGTACAGATCTGGCGGTGGGGGCAGCGGCGGATACTCAGGAGGTGGAGGAGGAGGAGGAGGCTACAGAGAAAACAGAGGCCAGGGCGGCGGATACGAGCGACCATCTTACCGTGAAGGATACGAATAAAGCATCCTCCCCCTCCCCCATGTATCAAGATCATCACTTCAGTCCGGCTGTATTTCAAAGATGGCTCCTCCAGATGAAGAAAAAAAATGTCCACGTGTTTTATGCTGACCTTAGTTTTGTAGTTATGTTGTATTAGCTCGAGCATCTTAGCACAAACGAATATAGCCATGAAGTGTTTTTTTACATTCCTTAACAACAACCGTTACGATATAAGACGTTACAGAGTCTTGTAGCTCAATTTGGAAAATAAAAGGTCATTTGTTAAGCTAAAAAAATGCATCTGTGTAATCTGAATGGTTCTGTGAAAGTCCACATTGTGCGGACCGAACAATGGCTCGCCACGTGGCTTCCCGCTAGCTATGCTAATAGACATTGCACGTGATTCCTGATTTTTTATTTTTGTTCTATTCGTATTGAGACACCCGAAGAAAGTTGTTCGTTTATCCTTTTTGCTGAATTCCCCTCTCGATGGTAGTCTCTAAGGCCGACTACCTCTTGCCGGGTTTTAAACGGAGGGGAAGGATTTCCGATGAAGCTTAGAAACAGACTTTTGGGGAATTTGATGCTAAATTCCCGGTTACGCCGCCTCCTCCTTTTTTCCAGACTGTACCACACATCCGAAAAGACTGTTCCTGAATCCGGCAACGTGCAACAATGTCCTTTTCTCTGTGCTCTGCTCATCTGCATTTTTTATGTGCTGTAAAATGGACTAATCTTGTTTTTAAGTGATCGAAAATGTAACTTCGTTTCCCCAGTGATAGCTCAACCGGGATCGGTTTTGTACTTTATGTTCTTTGTATGATCGACCGTTTTTTAATTTCTTTGTCAGTTTGGCTTAATTGAGCCTATTTAACATACTGTGGAAAAAAATAAAGATACTCTATACTAAGACCTCCTAAATCCTCACTGTCTGTTCTTATATTTACTTAAATTCATAGGTTCAACAATTAAAATGCACTCTTAATTATTCAAAACAAATATATTTAATAGTAAATTACAAATAAGGTGCTTTACCCTAAGCTAAATGTCTTATAGCATGAACAGTAAAATGCAAAAATAATGGGAATTAACAGTTCAACATTCTCCTCATAGTCAACTCACATTCAGTCTTAATTAAAATACACTTTTCTCTTCTACAACCGCTGCTAGCAAAGCTCTCCTAACAAGCAATTTAAAATAAAGGTACACATGGCAGCTGAGAGTGGATATGTTCGCTTCAACCACATGTGTCAAACTCGAGGCCGGGCCAATCAGCCTGGTGGATTTAATTTCGACCCGCAGGATAATGTCTAATTCCTATTAGATCTGGCCCGCCGGTATATTGCAGCTTCCCTTCATCCTGAGGGTCTCCTCCGCTCAGAGCCCAAACATTGATGACCTTGCCCCCGAGATGAGATGCCAAGTATCTGAGCTAGCATCAGAGCAGCAACCTGAGTTCAAAGGATGCTTCCTTCTGCACTTTCTCTCACGGCAGCAGGGCATGCTTGGTTTCTCTTTGAGGGGAATAGTTTTGTTGAAGCTGTTGTTGGCCTGTGGGGAAATGTACTCATAAGAAGTGACTCTGGAGAAGCTGCAGATAGAGCCATGAGAAATGAATGCAGCTGATTATTTAATGTTGTTTATAGGCAATAGTTTAAGCTTTGTTAGTTCCAGGTTTAATATGTGCAATAAGTTCATTTAATACGTTCTGCTAGTAAACATTGAACCAGTCCAGGCCCTCCACGAGCACCCATTGTTTAATTTTAGGCCCACTGTGTGTTTGAGTGTCTTTGGTGCTTTAAAACCTCTCGTAGTAAAATGGTAAACATCATCTGGTGAGTTTTTCTTCAGCCTTTCAAAAAGTAGTCTTGCATGCGGCGGTAAAATTAATCTTTTCAAATGTTAAACTAGTCGACTCAAATTCAAAGCTCATGTAAATAAGCAAATAAAACCACCGTAACTAAAACTAAAGGCACAACGATAGCAAATTGAAAAGCACACACATCCGAGTGGATCAAGGAAGCTATCTTAGTCGGAGGGGAACCAGTGTTTGGTTCTAATTGCGTTTGTATTGTTGTAACATGGTACACATTTGAGTTGTTTCGTTAGTATTCGTTTTATGGGATGCATGAGGTGGTAAAATATCTTCTCAAAGGTTAAACTCGGCCACTCACCAGTGCTTTTTCTATGTGATATATTTTGATATATTTTTGATCACTAGCATTAATAATGTTTCTCCGTGTTCCACTTCCAGGCCCGGCATGCCCTCCAGCGGGTCGAGCGGTCTCTCGTGGACGGACACGTTTCCCGAGTGGACGGAAGACTTTTTGCCAACGTCTACGGTTCGTCTCCGTCTCCGTGCGGTCTTATCTAAATGTTTAAAGTTGGTCGAACGCCCCGCATATATTAAGTATGTATTAGCATTCAGATTTGAGTAACAAAGGAGCCACGGGACGGCAGCGGGGTGCAGATGGCAATGTGGACAATGAATTCAAAACCCACACCGTCTTCAAATAGCTTCATTTCGTTGGAAAATAAAACAACACACACTTTGACTGGACTTCAGGCATTGACAGAAATAATATTTATATCCTATAATGTGTGTGGAGGGGTTCAGTGCGTCACAGCGGATAGTGGAGCTCCGTCCTGTGGGTGGGGAGGGGTGCAAAATATACTTCAGCCACCTTAAAAAGGCCGTTGTAGAAGAAGCCAATATCAGCCTAAGTGCACGATTTATTTTGAATATTTTCACCGCTTTTAAAATAAAAACGAACACTTTTAAAAGTCACACACACGAGCTAAGCAGCGACGAGTGAAATGAGTAGTGTAGAGAGAGAACGGCTGAGTACGAGCACTGCTGTTTATTGTTTTCCCCATGTCCTGACACTTCAGGCAGTCGTGCACGTGTGTTATTGTATGTAGTGCACGTGGTGTATGTCAGGGTTTGTGGAGACAGGGTGAGCGAGCTTCAGACCTTTGGTTAAAGTTGACTTTGTGCGTTAAACATCCTCAATATTAGACTTTTCAGCAACTTTATTGATCTGAAATGGAGCCACAGCCGGCTCTTATGCATGCCCCAAGTCAAGTTCCTCGTGCGTGTGAACCCACCTGGTGATAAACCTCGTTCTGATGTGAAGCGGTGAAACTATTCTAATCATAGCTTCATTTAAAAAGTGTCTCGCAGCAGCAGCCTCTAAATGAACACCTGGATGTTCCTCTTGCTCCTCAGGAGTCTTCTCAGAGTCATAGCTCATCAGTCCTCTCTTTGCTGTCCCCTTCAGGTTCCGTCTCCTCCGCAGGTATTCTGAACGCCACGTAAGGACACGTCCTGGTGTTCAGACACACCAGCTTCTTCAGCGTGGCAGAGTTCACTATGTCGAAGCCCACGCGGCCCCCGAAGGTGCTGGGCTTCCAGTACACCGGAGAACATATGGGGTTTCCCAGGAGGCCTTTCAGGGAGAAGGGGGCCCCCATCTCCACCATGCTCTCCCCAAAGAGGGCCCCCGGGCGAGTTTGCTCCAAGCATCAAGCCGGGGTAAAACTCCAGAGCGTCGATGTCCCCGTAGAGTTCCTCCAGCTCGAGGGCTATCTCCTCGTTAGCTGCAAACACAAGTATGGCCGAGTTAGATCTCGCTCTAATATCATATCATATCGAACACCCCTCGTTGTTAAATAGCAGCTCTGTGCAGTCTGCGCATGCTTCTTAGGTTCTGTCTTTTCTGATGTAACAGATGTACCTTTCCCCTCTGAGGGACGAGTGAAGGTTTTCTGATTCTAATATTTCATTTCAAACCTTTATTTATTTATTTATGTGAATCCCAATGATCTATGTTTCAAGGGAAACCTGCTCAAGTAGTTCCACATGGATACATATAAACATAACAGAAAAACAAAAAGGACATCTTACAGCGACTACAGTTTAGTAACACTTACAGGTTCCAACAGCTTCCGATTGGACGGCATCTATCTAACCAGATTGCTCAGCTTCCATCCCGTTTGCAGACTGATCCAAGTTAGCGGAGCTGCGTGTCTAAAAGCTGTCTCCCTAAGTCAGTCCCATTTAATAAAACCACAGCATGCGACCTCAGGCAGCAGCCACTTACAGTTCTCCGTGAGATAATAATAATAATACATTTATTTTGGGGGGCGCCTTTCAAAACACCCAAGGACACCTTACAGCAGGGGTGTCAAACTCAAGGCCCGGGGGCCACATCCGGCCCGCGACTTCATTTTATGTGGCCCCACAAGAGCTTGCAAAGAATATAATATGTTTATTATACGGTTACATGCTACAGAAGCACGTTGCTCATAAACTACATGTCCCACAATGCATCTCAAATATACTTTTCTCAGATTGCCTTTTTTCTTCAAAATATGCATTTTTTCATAGAATTCCTTTTTCTCAGAATTAGATTTTTATTTCAAAATGTCACTTCTATTTCTTTTTTCTCCAGAATTTGGCTTTTCTTTTTAAATCATTTTGGGACATACGCACTGAAGAGACTGCATTATTGCCCTAGACTTCTGCTTTTAGAGGTAGTTAATTATGAAGGTATTACCTATCCGATGATAATCCAATGCAGAGGCAATGATCTAATATAATACATTATTTTATATATATGATATATTATATATATGTATTTTATATAGTCTAAGTTACAACCGGCCCTTTGAGTGCAACCATAATGCTGATGTGGCCCGCGATGCCTTACAGGGTTACAGATTTACAATTACAATTTTACCTTACAAATTAAAAACAGTCGATTTAGTGAAGTATCAGCCGGGGGTAAGACGAGACAAACAACAGGAAGTGGACTACAAAAGGACACGAAAGGACACAAAAGGACACGGGGTACAGATTATAGAGAAAAGGCCAGTTTGAACAGGTGGGTTTTGAATGTTGTTCTGGAACCAGACTGTCGGCAGAGCAGATGCAGGATGGACGTTTCCCTGACATGGCTTTGTGTGTGAACGTGCACCAGGGACTGAGCCTCTGTACAGTGAGCGAGCGCTGTGATACGCGGCGTCT
Source organism: Chaenocephalus aceratus (assembly GCA_023974075.1). Lineage (NCBI taxonomy): Eukaryota > Metazoa > Chordata > Actinopteri > Perciformes > Channichthyidae > Chaenocephalus > Chaenocephalus aceratus. The sequence continues at coordinate 4,099 of JAMFTG010000660.1, read as the reverse complement.
AACTTGAGTTACATCTAGAAAGGATGCACGACGTTTCACCGCTGCTTTGAAAACTGCTCGTGTCTTTACCGTTGATTTTATTTGAATTGTTTATGAAGCTTTAAAGAATGAGAGATGTTATGTTCAGATCACTGCGGCCGTCCACTGCTTGTATGTTATGTATGAAAGCACCTTTTGTTCTCACGTCCTTGAACTAGATCTCGTGACCTTAAATGAAAAACTCTCTCTGGACTTTTGGGCCTCTAGTTTGAGACACGGTCATGTTGTCGGTAACGCAGGACGTTCTTTTAAGGGACAGAAGCCAGAACGCGTCCTCCTCTAACGGTAAGTATCCATCTCAGATCCTGAGTGCTCCGTGCAAGAAGGCCGTCACCGGAATGTGGGAACAACCGTTAAACTTCTTTGGATGATATTTGAAGATGGAAAGGATAACTGTGTTACACCAACACGACTATCGTTCGTCTAGAAGGGATTTTTTGTGTATGTTTACGGGTTTATAATCTTCCTATCTGGCTTTTAGCAGCAAAAATAAAAGCGGTTTTTCCCAAATGGTCAAACTATTCACCCTCAAACCCAGCTCTCCAGAACCTCCCTGTTGGACCTCTTAGTCTCTCTCAGCTGCTATGGACATGTGTGCACTCCCTTTTATATAATACAAATATTCCTTTTTTATATATATCCTGCTTCCTTGAAGTAAACGGTTATTCTGTGTGAAATTATTCAGGGTTCTTGCATCTTAGAGGTCCCACGTCATTTCCATTTCCACTGACCACGACTCCATTGTTGAGGTCTACAGCTTCTCTGTGTAGTCTGTGTGTTCACTCTCTGTCCTACACGGCTAGTTGGAGCTCCTGCCCCCCCCTCCCCGTGAGCCCAGTGGCCGTCTGCGAGACACAGCCCGAACACACACACACACACACCCGCAGCCTGGCTGGGAGTTTGTGTGTGGGCCCAGGCTGAGTTCCGCAGCAGCGAGCCTCGCAATGTCACGCCGAGTGTGTGTGTGTGTGTGTGTGTGTGTGTGTGTGTGTGTGGAAGTCCGCAGATTGGTCCAAATGTACCGCTCCGGGGATGTTACGTAACAACGGCTCCTAATGGACCATCCTGCGGAGCCGTTACGTTACGTCACTATACCCAGGAAGTAAACAATGAAAGAGAGAAATCCCCAGCGAGGCGTTCTGGGGCCGCAGACAGGTCTTCTCTGAGTCAGAGCTTTACTCCACAGGGTGCACTTTGAGGGATTTGACTCTGCAGACCGGTCACATGCAGAACACAACAAGGGGACGGGTGATAACCAGAAGAGCACGACATGGGACTTTAAAGTGTGTTTTGTAGACCTCAGGACTCTGGGAAACAGTCGATCTTTCTGTGTGTGCAAACATATTTTGAGATTGACAATAAGTTGCCTTTGACTTATTTCCCCACATCATACATCCTGTGTGTTTCTTTATGTTTACAGTTTACTACATTTCATCTTTGTATTGCGTTGCTCTCTAGCTTGCAGGCACCCCCCCATAGCCTAGTGTGTGTGTGTGTGTGTGTGTGTGTGTGTGTGTGTGGTGTGTGTGTGTGTGTGTGTGTGTGTGTGTGTGTGTGTGTGTGTGTGTGTGTGTGTGTGTGTGTGTGTGTGTGTGGTGTGTGTGTGTGTGTGTGTGTGTGTGTGTGTGTGAAGGTCGGCGAGGCCTCTGCATTATCCACAGGTATGTTTGACTGCTCTGTCTACGGTTGCATCCATGAGGAAAGCTGAATAAAGACGCTCGGTGGCCGGCAGACGAGCGAGGCAACACTTTGGACTAAGGACGCATCAACTAGCCGTCGCTTTAGAGCCACACCACGAGCTTATAGTGAACATGCTCTGAGTTAGACATACCTGACTTTAAGTTATTCTGACGCGATTAACACATTAAGACGGTTTCATGTCTGGTTACATAAGAACAGACGACATGTGTTCGGCACTGGGTCATGGGAGAAGTACTCTTCTTGAGGTACTGCTACTCAACGACCTCCTCACGCATACATAAGCACTCAGAGGGTTATTGAGGGAACTCTTAACTCATGGCCTCGTACTGGGAGAATAAGGTCATGCAGAATAAGACATTAAAGTGTTTTATTTATATTATATATTATTACACACCACACACACACACACACACACACACACACACACACACACACACACACACACACACACACACACACACACACACACACACACACACACACACACACACACACACACACACACACACACACACACACACACACACACACACACACACACAGAGGGACACACACAGAAAGAGAGAGACACACACACACACACACAGAAAGAGAGAGAGAGACACACACACACACACACACACACACACACACACACACACACACACACACACACACACACACACACACACACACACACACACACACACACACACACACACACACACACACACACACACACACACACACACACACACACACACACACACACACACACACACACACACACACACACACACACACACACACACACACACACACACACACACACACACACACACACACACACACACACACACACAGAAAGAGAGAGAGACACAGAAAGAGAGACACACACACACACACACACACACACACACACACAGAGAGGGACACACACAGAAAGAGAGAGAGACACAGAAAGAGAGAGAGACACACACACACAGAAAGAGAGAGGGACACACACACACAGAAAGAGAGAGAGACACAGAAAGAGAGAGAGACACACACACACACACACAGAAAGAGAGAGGGACACACACAGAAAGAGAGAGAGACACACACACACACTGTTGCCATACACAGTACAGTATGTTCCCATGTATTGTTGATATTCATGTTTAGTGTTTCTTTTGTTTTGTTCCGTTATAACGCCTTGTGCAGAATGCTTTGGCAATACTATGTTTAAAATGTAACTTGATTATTTATTTATTATTTATTATTTATTGTGATGCTTTGAACTATTCATAGTGTAAATTGGAACGATCCACACCTGTGCCCCCGGGGGTATCTGTGTGTGTTCTTCTTGAATGTTCCTGCCTGTGTTCATGACATACGCTGCTGCTCACAACCAATTGCCCCTTGTGGGATTAATAAAGTTGTGGATTGATTGATTGATTGATTGATTGATTGATACTTAAATTCCAAAAATACTTAAATTCCAAATATACTTAAAGTTCCAAAAATACTTAAATTCCAAAAATACTTAAATTCCAAAATACTTAAAGTTCCAAAAATACGGGATTAATAAAGTTGTTGATTGATTGATTGATTGATTGATACTTAAATTCCAAAAATACTTAAATTCCAAAAATACTTAAATTCCAAATATACTTAAAGTTCCAAAAATACTTAAATTCCGAAAATACTTAAATTCCAAAAATACTTAAAGTTCCAAAAATACGGGATTAATAAAGTTGTTGATTGATTGATACTTAAATTCCAAAAATACTTAAATTCCAAATATACTTAAAGTTCCAAAAATACTTAAATTCCAAAAATACTTAAATTCCAAAAATACTTAAAGTTCCAAAAATACGGGATTAATAAAGTTGTTGATTGAAAATGTGGTCATGCCATTAAAGCCCCTTTGTGTCGTCTCGTGTCCTCTCACCTGAGAACTGTCTGAAGGAAGTGTACGGCCTCAGGTTGAATCGCTTCCTGTACTCGTTGAAGGGCTGCATGCGAAGCTGCCGCGACTCCTTTATCGTCCCCACGGCCACGTTGGTCACCACGGGGTGGATGTTGTGGCCCCCGCCGATCTGTGGGACAGAGTTTCAAGTTGCAATGCTTTTATTGCCGTGTGTACAAAGCTACAGTGTAGATGTGACAATGAAAATCTGAGGTCACAGACTCCTCCAGCAGAGCAGCACAATAACAGATAACATAGTTTTATTCAAGGCTTTTATTGTCAAGGGGGAACTAAGTCTTTTTGTGTTTCTCTTATTGTCCTACGATAATGTTATGAAAAAATATGAAGGACAGACCATCCAGTGCTTCTCAAAGTGTGGTCCGTGAGCGCCCCCTAGTGGTCCGTGAGTATATTGGTAACATTTCATTT
>JAMFTG010000659.1:30000-122687 GCA_023974075.1 Chaenocephalus aceratus | reverse complement strand
GAGAGAGAGAGAGCCTTCCTTCCACTGTTTATTTAATGCTGCTTTAATTCTATTTTGAGATGTTTAAATTCTAGTATTGTTTATTTGAACTCTTTAATTTCTACTTATGCCTTGTTTTTGTTTTGTTGTTTTTAATGCCGCTGCAACGCAAACATTTCCTAATTTGGGATGAAGAGAGCACCTCCTATCTTATCTCATATTTAAAGACACACCACAGGGGGATGTTTGCTCACTATTAACCCTTCAGTGGATTTGGCTCGTTATAATTTGGTTATTCAGGCGTCTTTTTAAAAATATTTTAGCGCTGTATTCCTTTATAAGTAGCTTTTATAAACTTAAAGATTTTGTTTTTAGAAAATAAGATGACATGGTTTAAAGAATCAAAGATATTTTTTTTATAAATTAGTGCAATATTCATATCACAGTAGGTGCGATGTTTGGTCAATGCAAAATGTGTGAAAATATGTTGGAGCTGCAGAGAAATCAGTATTCTGCAGACTTTATAACAGATTCTCTTTAAGAGCATGTGTGACCGGCTCTATCGAAATCAGTCGCATTGACCCGAAGACACATTTTGAGTTGTACACGCTGCTGGAAAGAGGAGACTCCTAGCTTTCTGATGATATCAGGATTGTTGTTGAACTCCAAATATTAAGCAACATACGTCACATTATATAACGACTGTCACCGAGTCCTCACTTTGAGAGAAAGGCCTTCAAAGTTTCCTCTCCTCTGGAATCCATCGATCTGATTGGTTATCAGCAAATGATCAAAATACTACGGAGGGAAGATATTTTCGTTTGGAGGGGAAGCTCGCGAGTGTGTGTGTGTGTGTACGTGTGTGTGTAATTTTGCGTTTGTGTGTGTTGTGTTTGTTTCCCGGGGAAAACCCTCACGAGAAACACCGGCTGTTGTTGCACCTGCTGTGACGACAAGTTACTCCGTTCTCCTCTTGTAATTATGCCGAAGCTTCAAAGTTGTATTTATCTTCTGAATTTGCCAAAACAAGTTTAATATTCTGAAAGCCAAGACTTTGTTTATTTGAAACCAGATGAAAACAAACTGGAACGGACCCTGCCGTGTTATCTATGATTACTATACGCCTTACATTCATAATGTCAGCCGGAGGGGGGGGGGGCGGCGCTGCGGAACAGCAGAGTGCGAGTGAGAGGTGTCGTCGTCCCTTCACGAGCTTAAATAATGTATTTATCGTGATTTTGGAAATAAAAGTTTCATATTCTGAAAGCCAAGACTTTGTTTGTTTAAAATCAAACAAAAAACCCGAAAAATAGTTTTTTACGTAAATCCACGTTTATTTTGAAATGAGCCGTTGCGACTTCCGACTGATTTCGATAGTCACACATACTTATTAGTGGTAATGTGACGGATGTTTCAGATGTAGTAATTCGCTCTAAAATCCAAAATAATATTGCAATTCAAGTTTTAAGGCTTTTATTGTCATGTGTGTATATATAGCTACAGCGTAGACATGACAATGAAAATCTGAGGTCACAGACTCCTCCAACAGAGCAGCACAATAAAACAGATAAAATAGTGCAAGTAAAATAAAAATAGAAACAGTGCAGAATAGTCTATATACAGAGTCTGCAACAACGGTCAAAATAATCTGAATATTGGCTCCGAACCGTGCAGCCCTATGTCTTCGTCCTGCCGTGCCACATTTGGAAATGGTCGAAGTCTACAGAGTGTCGTTGACGGTATTGGTCCGTTTGTTAATGATGAACCCCTCGATACGGACTCACCTGAGCTGTGTTCCCTCGCAGGTAAACGGCCAGCGGACGACATGGAGGAAGAGCACGTCTTCAAACGTTCTCGCAACGCAGACGAGATGGTGGAGCTACGAGTTCTTCTGCAGAGCAAAGTAAACACCGCCAACATGTACACTTCGATATATACGGATATGTGTTGGACTGTTTTCCTCCATTGACCAAAGTAGAGAGGCTCTGATTTGCCTTTTCCCAATTTGTGACTGATTTTCTTTCTAAGAACTGTAGTTGGCATCGTACACAAACATTTTATTTAATGGGAAAGTTATTGTATGTTCATATATCAGCACTTTGGCTCGACCAAAAATCGTTTAAAAAAAAAAAAGTGCTATATAAATAAAACTTGATTTGATATATTGGAGAAGAATCAGTGAGAAAATATTCTATTCTTTGTATGTAGGCCTTACAAAGAGTCCTTTATTACTTATCTATCTAGCACTAATTTACTTCTAAAATCCTATTTAACTTCTTATGTTTGTACAACTATCTGGACTCAAATAGTTTTAATGTTTGATTTTATTTCATTCTCAAATTTAGCATCACTTAGAAAAACCCCATTTCCCCCACAATAAATAAAAATACTCGTGTGTTCTTCATTAACGCTGAAGATCTGACACACCAAATACGTGTGTGTGTGTGTCCTAGTATTACTATACTTGTGGGGACCTAAAGCTGTTTACATACGTGTGGGGACTCGTCTCCCTTATGGGGACAAAATGGAGGTCTCCACGAATCATTAATTTTAGGGTGAAGACTTGGATAGGTTTAGGATAAGTCTCCAGGAAGTGTGTGTGTGTGTGTGTGTGTGTGTGTGTGTGTGTGTGTGTGTGTGTGTGTGTGTGTGTGTGTGTGTGTGTGTGTGTGTGTGTGTGTGTGTGTGTGTGTGTGTGTGTGTGTGTGTGTGTGTGTGTGTGTGTGTGTGTGTGTGTGTGTGTGTGTGTGTGTGTGTGTGTGTGTGTGTGTGTGTGTGGTGTGTGTGTGTGTGTGTGTGTGTGTGTGTGTGTGTGTGTGTGTGTGTGTGTGTGCTCTCCTGTGTTGCACAATCTGAAAACGGTTTCTTTTCGCCTACAGAATGCTGGTGCTGTTATCGGAAAGGGTGGCAAGAACATAAAAGCCCTGCGCACTGACGTGAGTAGACGGATGATATTCAGAAAAATATTTTGCTGCTGAGGAGCAAATTTAAAAGGCTACATTAATATAATCCAGACCTAAATTCCATTTAAAGAGGCCGTATTATGCTTTTTTGGGGTTCTCCCTTCCCCGTAGTGTGTCCTATAGGTACACATGTAAATAGTCTGCAAAGCCTGAAGTCCAACAAGTGACATCACTAAGGATCACTTGTGCTCCTATTGGCTAGCGCTCCAACACATTGTACGTGATAGGCTAAGGGACGGGACATCTCTAAGCGGTCGACCAATCACAACAGAGCCGGCCAGCTAACCAATCAGAGCGACTGGGCTCTGGTTTCAGACAGAGGGTGAATAGAGGTGCTGCAGCACAGGCAGTACGAGACAAATAAAGACGTGTCGTAGTCGAGACACAACATACTGATACCTGAACATCAGCAGGACAGGACTCTTTAAAGTAGAGACACTACACACTGATATACACCTGAACATCAGCAGGAGAGGACTCTTTAAAGTAGAGACACTACACACTGATATACACCTGGACATCAACAGGAGAGGACTCTTTAAAGTAGAGACACCACATACTGATATACACCTGAACATCAGCAGGAGAGGACTCTTTAAAGTAGAGACACTACATACTGATATACACCTGAACATCAGCAGGAGAGGACTCTTTAAAGTAGAGACACTACATACTGATATACACCTGAACATCAGCAGGAGAGGACTCTTTAAAGTAGAGACACTACATACTGATATACACCTGAACATCAGCAGGAGAGGACTCTTTAAAGTAGAGACACTACATACTGATATACACCTGAACATCAGCAGGAGAGGACTCTTTAAAGTAGAGACACTACATACTGATATACACCTGAACATCAGCAGGAGAGGACTCTTTAAAGTAGAGACACTACATACTGATATACACCTGAACATCAGCGGGAGAGGACTCTTTAAAGTAGAGGCACTACATACTGATATACACCTGAACATCAGCAGGAGGACTCTTTAAAGTAGAGACACTACACACTGATATACACCTGAACATCAGCAGGAGAGGACTCTTTAAAGTAGAGACACTACATACTGATATACACTGAACAGCAGGAGAGGACTCTTTAAAGTAGAGACACTACATACTGATATACACCTGAACATCAGCAGGACTCTTTAAAGTAGAGACACTACTACTGATATACACCTGAACATCAGCAGGAGAGGACTCTTTAAAGTAGAGACACTACATACTGATATACACCTGAACTCAGCAGGAGAGGACTCTTTAAAGTAGAGACACTACATACTGATATACACCTGAACATCAGCAGGAGAGGACTCTTTAAAGTAGAGACACTACATACTGATATACACCTGAACATCAGCAGGAGAGGACTCTTTAAAGTAGAGACACTACATACTGATATACACCTGAACATCAGCAGGAGAGGACTCTTTAAAGTAGAGACACTACATACTGATATACACCTGAACATCAGCGGGAGAGGACTCTTTAAAGTAGAGGCACTACATACTGATATACACCTGAACATCAGCAGGAGAGGACTCTTTAAAGTAGAGACACTACACACTGATATACACCTGAACATCAGCAGGAGAGGACTCTTTAAAGTAGAGACACTACATACTGATATACACCTGAACATCAGCAGGAGAGGACTCTTTAAAGTAGAGACACTACATACTGATATACACCTGAACATCAGCAGGACTCTTTAAAGTAGAGACACTACATACTGATATACACCTGAACATCAGCAGGAGAGGACTCTTTAAAGTAGAGACACTACATACTGATATACACCTGAACATCAGCAGGAGAGGACTCTTTAAAGTAGAGACACTACATGCTGATATACACCTGAACTTCAGCAGGAGAGGACTCTTTAAAGTAGATACACTACATACTGATATACACCTAAAAGTGAGTATTATTTCCGCTATAATGATAAAAAAAATGTTCCCAGTCCTCTTGTGATCCAGTTCCCTTCGAAGGTTCCTCAAAGCCTGAGTCTCAGGGCTTTAAATCTCCAAACTGTTGTTTAAATCGTGTCACACTTCCTGTTCCTTCTTCACTCACCACAGTTTTTCACTATTGGGACACAAAATAAAGCTTGTATTCAATTAAAAATGTATTCCTTCTCCCCCTCTTCCCCCTCCTTCTCCTGTACTTTTTTTGTTTTGCTTTTATTTTCGGCCAACCTTCCTCTCCGTTGTCCATGTACTGGATCGACATGCCCCACCCACTGACGTTGGCCCCGCCCATAAACCGTGCCCCTAAATGTGATTGAAAACCCCCGCCCAATGCCAACCTCCTCCACCACAACCACCACCACAACCTCCACCTCCTCCTCCACCTCCACCTGCAGTTCAATGCCAGTGTTTCAGTCCCAGACAGCAGTGGCCCAGAGCGGTATGTCCCACCAGTTATTGCCTCACTGCCTGATTAGAACAGAGAAAAAAAACATGTCTTTTGATAACTTCTGTTTCATATTTTATACACATGACGGTTTACTTCCCCCATTCCTTACCCCTAAACTACCCCCCTTTCTTCACTTTGTAAGAGACGTGTGTTGTTTTTCCTTTTGATTTCTCTGTCCATCATTAAGCATCTTCATTGAGTTTGACTTTGTTTATTGACCATGCAGAGAATCACTGACGACCAACCGGGGCTGCACAATATATCGCATCCGAAAATGTACTCAAACATCATGCTACAAGTTTTTCACGATTAATCAATAAGTAAGGAATTGATCTGACGTCCAGCGCTCTGTCTTTTAACCTCTTTCCTTCCCTCCCTCGATCCTCCGCAGCAACAGTCATTATTATGCTTAGTAGCGGTGTGTTATTGAGTATTAATAACCTCTGAGAAGTCCAAATTGACCAATCAGAATAGAGTATTCCACTCCGCCGTGTAATAAGTAAGGGATAATGTGCAGCGAGGCGGCCATTAATATCCACAGCTGACGTTAAATTGACCTGCTGATTTATATGACTGTAAATAGTCACTTGATCCTCCTGAGCAACGGTCTGTTATCCTTAACAACGGTCTGTTATCCTTAGCAACGGTCTGTTATCCTTAGTAACGGTCTGTTATCCTTAGCAACGGTCTGTTATCCTTAGCAACGGTCTGTTATCCTTAGTAACGTTCTGTTGTCCTTAGTAACGTTCTGTTATCCTTAGCAACGGTCTGTTATCCTTAGCAACGGTCTGTTATCCTTAGCAACGGTCTGTTATCCTTAGCAACGGTCTGTTATCCTTAGAATCGGTCTGTTATCCTTAGTAACGGTCTGTTATCCTTAGTAACGGTCTGTTATCCTTAGCATTGGTCTGTTATCCTTAGTAACGGTCTGTTATCCTTAGCATCGGTCTGTTATCCTTAGTAACGGTCTGTTATCCTTAGTAACGGTCTGTTATCCTTAGCATTGGTCTGTTATCCTTAGTAACGGTCTGTTATCCTTAGTAACGGTCTGTTATCCTTAGTAACGGTCTGTTATCCTTAGCATCGGTCTGTTATTGAGTATTAACCTCTAAAATTGACCAATAACAATCCGGTATTCAACTTCGCTGTGTGATAAAAAAAAATTTTTACATGTCCTATTGGAAATAAGTTGCTTGTCAGACTTAATAGATCAGAAATAAATATCATTATGTAGAATATTAATTTCACTATCTAATGCACACAGACACAGTAGCATTAGAAGCTTTTCTTTGGTTTTGCAGTTACACGCCAACAAGCATAGCTAATGAACACAGTGAAAAAAAGTCTGCAAGCTTGTAATCGTAGATGTATACAATGCAAGATTCAAAAATATTTGCAAGTACTTTATGAGAAAGATCCTGCATTCACGATGATTCTACTCTGGTATTACCCAATATAACCATCACAACATTTTCTTATGATTTAAGTAAAAATAAGCTTTTAGTACCGCTTTCACAGATCGATGAGTTTTAATCTAGCCTACAATCTTTAGGGCGACAGTACTGCATTGTTTTTTTATCGCAGAAAAAAGTGTCCTTCCTATATCGTGCAGCCCTACAACAAACTACCTACTGGGAGTTAGCATCATGTTAGTTAGCGTCACAAATGTCCCTTCCAGTGATGTTTTTATTTCACCATAAACTTGTAGAAACTCTCGCTCTGTCCTCTGTGGCCCACTTTGCCCACTTCCTCCCCCCTTTCTCCCCCAATGTTGTCAACATCAGTGTCAATGATTTCTGCGAGAGGCTCCGCCCACTTTTCTGTCACTCATTATTAATGTCTTCTTCTTTATATCATTGTGCTGCTTCCCTTATGTCAAATTTCTCCCAGGAAACATCCGATCAGAGCTCCATACCCTCCTCCGACCCCAAACTACACCCCTCTGCTCTTTTACTCTTCTTCTGACCCCCCCACCCCCAACCTTATCCCAACCCCTGATCAATATAAGAAGACGTGCTGGTGGTGAAATCGTGATTTCAAAAGCTTTTGTTTGATTCCCCAACTTCCTTGTGGTGGGATTGTTATAGAAGACCCCCCCTCTCTCTCTCTTTTTCCCTCCCAACTTTTTGTGGCCACGTTCCCGCCCCCCCCCCCTCCTTCTCCCAAAATGATCTTATATTGAGTGCATGTCAATTGTTCTTCTTTACATCCTATAATGCCTTGATTCCTTTCGGCCGACATTGTTCCTGACAGAATCCTGAGTGTGAACGCCAGCATCGACACGATCGGAGACATTCTTCTGAAAATCATCCCTACTCTAGAGGAGGTAAGTCAACGAGGTTTAAGACGCGCTATTCTGCTATTTTGGGGGTTTTCCCTTTCCCTGTAGTATAGGTCTTTGTGTATGTAAATAGTCTGCAAAGGCTAAAATCCCAAAGTTCTGAAACATTGGGACAGTATGTTACAATCGCGCTCCTATTGGCTAGCTCTCCAACACATTGTACATGATAGGCTAAGGGGCGGGACATCTCTAATGGCGCGTTTCCACTGCAGCGGGTAGCTCGCTTTAAGCGTGCCGAGCCGTGCGGGCCCCGTATTTGGTTGCGTTTCCACTTGGCCTAGTTTTGGCCCGGGGCTACTTTTTCACCTTTTTTCTGGCCCGACTAAATCGTGGTTCTAGTGCCAGGAACAACCGGGCTGAGTCGGGCTGAGTATGCTAAACTAGAGAGAGAATCGCTGGCCAGGGGGCTACAACTACAACAAGATGAACATATTTGACCGTGATTTAATTGTAATACACGTTTCAAAATGATGCCGAAGTAACAACACACTGATACCGGTTAGTAAAAACCATGAATTAATGCTTTGACAAGTCTGCAGACAGACGGCAGGCGAAGAACCCTTTTAAATGCGTGTTTTCTGAATGGAGCTTGGCTAAGCTAACGCAGTATATGCTCCGACCGTCCACACTCACAGCAACGGCCTACAGACATAAATAAAGCAGCGACTGTACTCTCCATGACACAGGCAGTCTGTGGTTTGTACTTGTTTACCTTCTGTCTAGTTTCTGAACAGATATGAGGAGCTGTGAGCTCTGAGTGCTAAGAGCTAACGGCTGTGTTGTTTTTCTGGGGCTCTCAATGAAGATGTCACTGCTCCGCCTACACTGCGTTGCTATAGTAACTGCCCCAGTTCCTAAACTGTAATGGAAGCGCAGCATTAAAGTGAGCCGGGCCTAATAAGGCCTAACCAAACCGAGCGAGGCCTGCAGTGGAAACGCGCCATAAGCGGTTGACCAATCACAACAGAGCTGGCCAGCTAACCAATCAGAGCAGACTGGGCTCTGGTTTCAGACAGAGGGTGAAAAGAGGTGCTGCAGCACAGGCAGTATGAGAAAAATAAAGAGCTTTTTGAACATTAAGCTGGAGACACTACATACTGATATACACCTGAACATCAGCAGGAGAGGACTCTTTAAAGTAGAGACACTACATACTGATATACACCTGAATCAGCAGAGGAGAGGACCCCTTTAATAGAATTGGGAGTGGCCAATACGGACCACTCTGATGTTGCTTTGTGTTTTTTTTTTTTAGTACCAGCATTACAGTGGGACAGATTTTGACTCGGAGCTTCGCCTGCTGATCCACCAGAGCCTGGCGGGGGGGATCATCGGGGTGAAAGGAGCCAAGATTAAGGAGCTGAGAGAGGTAGGACAGAGGCCAGATTAATTGTTAAAATAATCGAGTTTGTTTTTAACAATGCCGTTAAATACATGTATGAAAACACTACTTTTTACCTGCCATTATTGGTTAGTTCAGTATGGAGGACGAAAGCTGCCCAAACAATAAATAAATGCAATAATGCTGAAAATGTAAAAAAAAAATGTTTTGTAATAAAATAAAATGTAAACTAAATATAATTAAATACGGAAATGTTTGTCTGGCACATTTCATGTATGCATATTTTAGTGTCATTATTTATTGCAATGGCAGCATTGTCCTTCCATAGTTTAGTAGCAGAGTTAGCAAAGTGGATTTAATTGGTTTAATATGTTCCTGTTTCCTGCCCAGAACACCCAGACCACCATCAAGCTGTTCCAGGAATGCTGTCCTCACTCCACCGACAGAGTGGTTTTGGTCGGAGGGAAACCAGAGCGAGTCGTCGAGTGTATAAAAGTTATCCTGGAGCTGGTGGCCGAGGTCAGTCTTAATTTACTTTATTACATGGCTTCAGAGGTGGGAAGTAGTGCAGTACAAATACTTCCTGACTGTACTTAAGTACATTTTTCTGGTATCAGTACTTTACTCCATTACTTATTCTTCTGACGACTTTTTACTTTGACTTCTTACATGTTGAACTCAAATACCTGTACTTTCTACTTCTTACATGTTGAACACAAATACCTGTACTTTCTACTTCTTACATGTTGAACACAAATACCTGTACTTTCTACTTCTTACATGTTGAACACAAATACCTGTACTTTCTACTTCTTACATGTTGAACTCAAATACCTGTACTTTCTACTTCTTACATGTTGAACACAAATACCTGTACTTTCTACTTCTTACATGTTGAACACAAATACCTGTACTTTCTACTTCTTACATGTTGAACCCAAATACCTGTACTTTCTACTTCTCTCATGTTGAACTCAAATACCTGTACTTTCTACTTCTTACATGTTGAACTCAAATACCTGTACTTTCTACTTCTTACATGTTGAACTCAAATACCTGTACTTTCTACTTCTCTCATGTTGAACTCAAATACCTGTACGAGTATCTGTACTTCTACTTGAGTAAATTATGTGTGTACTTTTCACATCTCTGCATGGCTTAGTCGAATACTCGATTCTGATTGGTCAATTCGCACATTTTAGAGGTCAATATGACAACTGCTGTTTTTCACAGTTTTTTAATTTCCTATAAAAATAAATTTAAACGAGAAGAAGAAACTGCTTAAATAATTAAAACAGTTTTTACTCGTTATATAATTACATTGCATTATATAAAGACAACTTTAAATCTCATAAAGTTTTTACCGCATTTTTTATTACATTCCAGAACTAAATGTTGTGAAATAATCAAGACCAAATAAATAATGAACAAATAAATACAAGTTAGATAGATATATAATTTTTAATAATTCCCTTTTACCTTTTTATTCCACAGGCGCCTATCAAAGGCCGAGCGCAGCCTTACGACCCGAACTTCTACAACGAGACGTACGATTACGGCGGCTTCACCGTTGTTTTCGAGGAGCGAGGCAGGCGACCAATCGGAGGGGGGGGTTTCCCCATGAGGGTTCGAGGGGGCTTTGATCACATGCCTCCCCCCTCCAGAGGCAGCAGGCCGATGCCCCCCTCCTCCAGACGGGACTATGATGACATCAGCCCGCGACGGGGTCCTCCTCCTCCTCCATTGAACAGAGGAGGAGGAAGAGGAGGGAGCCGAGCGAGAAATCTGCCTCTTCCTCCTCCACCGCTGCCAAGAGGAGGGTGAGGAGAAGGCCCTTTAAAGTCAACAAGGGGTTAAAAGTAATGGATAAAAAGACAGTAAAAACTATGAAATACCATAACATGTCGGACTCAAGAGGACAGACGTAGGGACATCTAAGCTCTCATCTATGGGCTTTATTTAAAAGGAAGGTCTTCAGAATCAGAGACGGTTAAACGTCCCACGGTGGGGGGGGCATGGACAATACATTTGTAAAAAAGGGGAGGAGTTGTACCGAAGGATTTAGTCATGGTGTGTTTTTAGAAACCAGGCACATAATTACTATGATGAGACATAATGGGAACAAACAGTTCCTAAGCAATGATTACTGTGGTGTGGTTAGAAGTGTTGATGGTCACCTATCATGGTATCTTTAGGCAACAGCACAGGTCTCAGATATATGAAAATATATAAAAAAACATGTCTATGAAGTGTTTTGCTCCAAACACCAAACAGATCATTCGAGCCACGCCTCATATCCCTCTGTTTCACTTCCTGTTTCTAAAGTGCTGATTGGGGGATAAAGCTTTAAAAAAAAAAAAGGAGGGGTCTGAGCTCATGCGGGACCCGGCAGCTACCGTCTAAACTAAATGCTGCCGTGATGAAACGCCACATCATGGATTATCAAGGATTCTCTCTGAAACAGTCTGGAGCTCAAAGGCAGGCATGAGAATCACTCACCTTTCGGCGAAATTCGCCGTTTTGAATCCAAAATAGGTCGTTTGTGTGATTCATGTAGATCTGCAATAAAGATATTTTTGGGGTAGGGGGGGGGGTCTGGGACCCGGAGTAATCTGCGGCCGCGAGCTGTTCTGTGCCATCATGACACGCATGGTATTCTTTTTTTATATATTATAATGAAGCACGAGCTGTGTGCTCGAGGCTTCCTGCCTGTCGGCTCTGCTGCTCCGCGATGATGGTCTAGCTTCAGCAGCCACATTACCTACGGTGCGTTCGTTAATATTAACTGTGCGGTCCGGAGTCACTGTGGCACAGACTGGACCGCTGGTGAACAGCTGTTAGAACGGGCCGTTCAGGTGTTCAGAGCAGAGCTCCCTGTCGGAGCGCAGAGCGTGATGTGCACTGAAAAGTGTTTCTGTCGCAATATTATCGTTGAGCTAGCTAGCTAGCATACATCGTCACTATCTGCTAACGTTAGCTTTAGCCTTCGTTTTCTAATAGTTTTTTTTTCATAAGCGATAAACAGAGGTGGTATAAGTATAGATCTTGTACTTGATTAAAATCAGAAGTACTCAGATCTTGTACTTGAGTAAAAGTGGAAGTACTCAGATCTTGTACTTGAGTAAAAGTAGAAGTACTCAGGTCTTGTACTTGAGTAAAAGTAGAAGTACTCTGATCTTGTGCTGAGTAAAGTAGAAGTACTCAGATCTTGTACTTGAGTAAAAGTAGAAGCACTCAGATCTTGTACTAGAGTAAAAGTAGAAGTACTCAGATCTTGTACTTGAGTAAAAGTAGAAGTACTCAGGTCTTGTACTTGAGTAAAAGTAGAAGTACTCAGATCTTGTACTTGAGTAAAAGTAGAAGTACTCAGGTCTTGTACTTGAGTAAAAGTAGAAGTACTCAGATCTAGTACTTGAGTAAAGTAGAAGTACTCAGATCTTGTACTTGAGTAAAAGTAGAAGTACCAGAGTGTAGGAATACTCTGTTAGTAAAAGTACTGCATTCAAAATGTTCCTCAAGTGAAAGTAGAAAGTATTCTCATCAAAATATAGTGAAAGACAGTGAAAGTAGTCGTTGTGCAGATTGGTCCATTTCAGAATAATATATATGATATGTTTTATAATGATTGATCATGAAAGTGTTCTCAAAGCTGGTGAAGGTGCAGCTAGTCTGAATGACTTTGTTCAATGACTGAAGTTAAGACTTGTTAAGTTTCTCCAGCTCTCCCCAGATTGGCAAAAAAATGCATCTCAAAATGCATCAGATTGATGCTTTAAAATATGGAATATTAAAAATGTTCTTCCGGGGGAGCATGCCCCCGGACCCCCCTAGAGGGATAATATCCTTCTCACCTTTTTCACCCCTGACCCGTTTTCATGCCTGCAAAGGCTTTCTCTCTTGCCGGTTACACCACAAGGTGAGTTCCTTTTTACTTCCTGCTTCTTCACACACATGCTCTCCAGTACAGGTTAGCTCTGAGTGCTAGCGATGCTAATGTGAACACCGACCATATTACGTCCAAAGCAGTCGGGCATTGTTTCTGATAGCGACGTTTCTGATTGGGCCGTGGGTCCACATTTCAGATGTTACGTCATATCGGACGCAAATCTGGATCAGCTCCGTTGTTCCCCGTTTTTAGAGATTTGGGTACGGAGGAAAAGAGAGAGGGTTTATTTCCTGACGCTGCGAGAGTTCCCCGACACACCGGGGACACACGTTTATGTATAGAAGACATCACAAAGTGCATTTTGCGTGATAGGTCCCCTTTAAGTAAAAAATCAACAACAATAAAAAGGGAATTAATCAAATAAAATAAAATAACAAAAAATAAATGTTTTTATGTATTAATAATGTTCTCAATAACCTGCTTATTTATTGTAATTTATTTATACATGTCTTTTTTTTTTTTGTTAATTCAAAAGTACATTTTGAATGTGTGAATTGTAACCGCAGCTTTAGCCCTCCATAGGTTAGGAACCGTAGGAAGTTTGTATTTTAGTTTTCCAACATTTTCGCTGTCCTTGTTTCCAGGGGGGACCGATTCTCTCACAGCAGTTATCACGGCGGCATGGACGACAGACAGAGGTGAGGACTGGGCAGGATTATCAATAACTCAGGATATGATGGAGATATTATATACATTTATAAAATACAGAGGTAAAAAAACACTGAACTGATCCCAGGTCATCACATAGTCTGCATGTCCCTTCCTGCAATAAGTATTATACCTAAACAAATCGGTGTAAAATGAAATGTAAATGAATTGGTCTAAAACATGTATTTGTTTGATGTATAAATGCATTTAATATAATATAATTATATGTGTGTTTAGTGACAGAAGAGGCCGAGGAGGAGACCGTTTCGAAAGCATGGTGAGTGTGTGAACATGTGTGTCATGTCTTTTATTGTGAAATATGTTTCAGACGAGGTGATTGGGATTCCTCTTTATGAGTGTAACACACACACACACACACACACACACACACAGGCATGGTCACCGTGCTGCTCCCCCCCGTGTGTGCGTGTGTGTGTTCGCACACTGATCCGGGGCCTGTTGTTGCCTGGCAACAGTTGTCTCCGTGGTTACCGCGGAGCAGCTGAGTACGTAGTCCGGAGATCCACCGGCGCTAGCACAAATGAACTTGAGCTGAGAATAAAAAAAAGCTGAACCTGAACAGGCGTCCTTTAGGCCTGAACTGCAAGAACATATACTTCAGAAAATGTTTAAAGTATTTCTAAAAATGTAAGGAAAAATATGGCGGGATTCAAAACTGCATTTATTGAATTTATAGGATACAAATAATTACAATGTAACACGATATGTTGTACACAGCTAATGCTAACACCAGCACTATCAAAATGTCCTCTTATTACGCTGTCCGTTAAACTGCTTCTTGTTCATCTTGTTTCCTTTCCTTCGGTCGCGCAGGGCGGAGGAGGATATGGTGAGTGGCATTCATTATCAATCAAAGTCACGTCATTGTTTTCATTGTGGTAATAACTAGTTTTAGACATGTTGCGTATTGTCCACCTCATCAGGGACACTTGTTCAATGATCTTTCTTTAATGCAGAGTTTCCTAATTGTTTTTCAGACAAGGAACACTCAGAAGGTAGAAGAACTTCTGGGGACCCCCTAACGATCACACATACACAACGAGAGACATAGGAACATAACGGGGTTTAAAATCAATTGCCCCACCCAACGTCAGATAACCGATATAAATGAAATTGGCTAAAAGTAGTAATGCAATATATATTTCAAATTCAGAGAAATGGATCATTATAAGTTGATTTCAGAAAACACACACACACACACACAGCCACACACCCACACACATACACACACACACACACACACACATATATGTACACATACACACATACACACACAGGCACACACACACACACACACACACACACACACACACAGCATACACACAGCCACACACATACACACAGCACACACATACATACACACATAGCACACACATACACACACACATACACACACGCCCACACAGCCACACACACACACACACAGCCACACACACACACACACAGCCACACACACACACATATATGTACACACACACACACACAGCATGCATAGGTAGGCTAAATAAAACACAGATTCTGATTATCATATAATAAAATCACTTTTTTATTCAGATCAGCTTATATTATTTGAACTAAATGCTGTAAATGTAATATATCATGGTACTTTACACACACACACACACACACACACACACACACGTGCACAGAAAGGAGGGTGTTTTTGGTGCATGTTGAGGGTCCATAAAACACAGTTTTGGATTTTCATTTAAAAATAATAAACACAACATTATTAACTCTTTTAGATTTTAAAATGATTTTAAATACATCATAATAATTTGGATAAATGTAATCTCTCCCTGGGGGTCCCTGTGCCTCACTTTCCTCATTCTTAGAGCACATGGAACGGTTCACTTTAGGTGTTTTCTGTATTTCTGTTTTCCATCACTCTTCCTCCCGTGGTGTCTTTTCCTTTCTCACTCTCTTGTTTCCTCTCCTAAAGACAACAACTCCTCCTGGGAGCACTTCCAGTCTGGTGAGTGGGGATGGATTACGTATACACGTCTCTTCTCTCTTGACCCCTCACCTAAAGGGCTTCTTGTTGCATGCGTTAGTCAAAGATAGAACCACCTGAAATGTTCTTTACCTCCTGATTTCAGGCGGCAGAGGATCGTACAGCGACATCGGAGGCCCAGTCATCACAACACAAGTCACCATCCCAAAAGACGTGAGTGTCGAAAAAGTTAATTTAGTTAAATATGGAGTTAAAAAACGCCATGCTGTTGCCAAAATATCCAATTAGCAGATTAGCAGTCAGTCTAAAGCACTTCCTGTTTGTAAAAAGTCAGTGTAAGCATGAAACATTGATTATTGTATCCTCAATCCGAGCCGGATAAACACATCGTAGTACACTGGTGTAGTGTGGACCCTTCGTACGGATGAATAAAGATGCCATCACTAGGGTTGGGTACCGAAACCAGGAACTGAAAATAACTGGAATCGAAAAGCAGAACCAGGAATATATATATTGGCAAGAAAACCTACAAGAGATTGTACAGTGCAATCGGAGAGATACAGGGTGTTTCTCAATGTCGAGGACGCTTCCTTGGTAGCACATGTCTTCCGAGTCACTTGCTTCAGAAGCGAGGCAAGAATCCTTCCTGGCATTCGGAAAACGAAGAGTGCAACAGGCGAGCAAGTGTGACGTCATATGAGAGGCCCCGCCTTACATTTTCCGCCACAGATTTGGGGAAATTGGTCCGTGCGCAAAGCATTGTGCGGATTTTAAGACCGAAATTTCTCGCTACGAAGTACGCCGGGCTCGGTAGTATGCTTGAAATAGTGGCTCTACAGCAGCTTTCCTCGACATTGAGAAACACCCACAGTACGTCCACATTTTAGAAATCAAGAACCGAAAATAACTGGAATCGAAAAGCAGAACCAGGAATATAACTGAAACTGAATAGATATATATTTTTATTAATATATTTGTTATTCCTTTTTAGATATATTTCAATATTTATTAAAATACCAGAGAGAATAGAAAATAGGGAAAAAATTTAACAAACACAGAAAACAATAAATCGTACCATATTTAAATATGAAATAAAAAAATATAATATGCAAATTAGTTTTTGCTTTGATAAATAAAAATATTTGTTTTTGTTTTTGGATGTTTAGTTGTGTTCTATTGATATTTTTTTATTTAAACGCACAATTATGAAAATGCCGACTTTATTTATACGTTACAAACCACACATCTTGCTGTAAATAAAGACCTTCAGGGTTCCTACTTCCTACGGTCATTCAAAACCTGGAAAAGTCGTGGAAATTCAAAATGCTAATTCCAGGCCCTGGAAAAGTTTTGGAAAACAATATTTTTCCCAAAGTTTTGGAAAAGTCATGGAAATGTAACTAAAGTTGCATCAAATATAATTATATTTTATCTAATCGCCGAAATAGTGATACTATAACGATAATAAATACTGTATCGTATGAAACGTAAAATGGCATTTAACTGATTTGAGTTGCTTTAGCGCAGGGATGGGCAACTTTGATGGTGGTGGGGGCCACATCATTGATATACTGGCCACCAAGGGGCCGCAGATTCACTTGGAACACACACACACAAAAATTCCATGTGTTGTCTGTAATTATTAACAAATATACTAAGTCTGACATCTTCATTGACATTTTACAATCAATGGGAACTTCCTCTAATAAGCTACTAAACAAATATCAGTTCACAGAAATGTTATTTCATTTTTACAAGTGGCATGTTTGTGTTGAACAGGTTATTAAACAGTGGAATAAAACTATTTTTAAACTATTGGAAAGCACGGAAAATGTGTGTGTATTGAGATGAACCATTAAGATGACATAAACATGAAGTCATGAACACTAACCCAGACATTAGTTGTGTAACTTGAACTTAAGACACTTGTAGCCAGTCTCTGCATGCCCCTTATTCCACAATAAGGGGAATGTCCTACACAGACACCTGTCAGCCGCACTCTGCTGTTCCTCAGCGCCGCCCCCCCTCCCTCCCGCTGACATTATGAATGAAAAGCGTAGTAATCATAGATAACACGGCAGGGTCCGTGACAGTTTGTTTTCATCTGATTTCAAATAAACAAAGTCTTGGTTTTAAGAATATTAAACTTGTTTCGCCAAATTCAGATGATAAATACAACTTTTAAGCTTGTAAAGGCATAATTACAAGAGGCAACTTAACGTCACAGCTGGCATAACAACAGCCGGTGTTTCTTGTGAGCGGTTCCCCGGGAAACAAACACAATACACACAATATGCGTCACAGATTATTTTGCGGTATTTGAAATCATGTACGCAGCTCGCGACGTAACTAGGAGTCTAGTGGGCGGTATCAGAACTACAAGTAAAACAAATTAAAAATATTTTTTTTTTAAAAATGTTTTTTTTTTTTTATTAAGTACGTTGTTTATAAATTAATCTGAGGGCCGCAAAAAGAGGGGGTGGGGGCCGCATGCGGGCCGCCATTTGCCCATCCCTGCTTTAGCGTGTAGAAGCTAGTAAGCCTGCTATTGGATTTGTCTTAGATAGGCACAACATGTTTCAGACCTTATTTTCCTGTTCCAAGTTCAAATAAACCATTTCAGTAGTACGCTGAGAAATGTTTTTGGTCGTGGAAAATGAGGGTAACGGTCACGGAGAAGTCATTGGTGAAAAGGTGTATGAACCCTGAACCCTCCTTTGCTCCCCAGCTGGCGGGCTCCATCATCGGGAAGGGGGGCCAGAGGATCAAGCAGATCCGCCACGAGTCCGGAGCCTCCATCAAGATTGATGAGCCACTCGAGGGCTCCGAGGACCGAATCATCACCATCACGGGCACACAGGACCAGATCCAGAACGCCCAGTACCTGCTGCAGAACAGGCACGTTCTCCAGTGACCCCCCCCCTCCCCCCCCCCAACCCACAAAGAGCTGCTATCTGTGGGTCGGCTCTGCATGGAAGTAAACATGGGTTTTGTTGCAGTTTTTAAGATAGTTAATTTGCTTTGAGTGTCTGCAGCCAGGTAAAGCACACACGAGAAATACATCACACACATTGGGCCTGCCGTCAGTCTGAAGGGGAAGGCTGCAGGTGGAGCAAGTACAGCATATAGATGTCTCCTTCAATCCTCCGCAGATCGTTAGTATAATAAAGGCAATCATTGTTCCTATTGAGGTTTCAAAATGTTGTATTTGCAAGATAGGCATTATGTATTAAAATCTGTGTTAATTTGGATTGTTAGGTTAAATGTTCTTGTTTCATTTTCAGTTTTGATAATCTGTTTGTATTTTGAGGAATAAAAAATGCTCCATAAATCAGGCTCTGTTTTGAAATGTTTAATTAACAAATATAACAATTAAACTTCCCCTGTTGGTCATTAGAACAATCCTTTTTTACATTATAAGCGTTCTTAAATGTTATGTTTTAATCTGCTAACGATGCATTCATGTATTCAATCCGTGCATGGATTTCTGGAATCGGATATTTGCCATATTATTTTGAGTCTAGAGATTTTATATTCTTAAAATGTGAGGACCTGCTGCTTCTGGGAATAACATGGAAATATATACTTATTATATATAGAATTGTCCACTCTTTTTATAAACACAACAATGGAGAAAGTAATTATTACACAAACAAGCATAAGCGTCAGCCTTATCTGAAATCAGTGTGTGACTTTTGGACGTAATGCAAAGCGCCTTTCAGAAAGTGTTTTAATGTTTCAGACACACTTCCTTCTCTCCTTCTCTCCTTCTCTCCTTCTCTCTACATGTCTAAGCAGTCGTGAAGCTTTTCTATTTATTGGCATGCTTTTTAAATGCTATCATTCCACAATAAAAATGTGTGTGTGAAGCGTCCGATCTCCTCTTCCAATAAATATTCCTAATGTTGTCCTACTTTCATGTGTTTCTGGTTTCAGTGTGAGGCAGTACTCTGGTCGCTTCTTCTAGAAAAAGGAGAGCGATAAAGAAGAAGAGTGAAGCCATGCCGCCATACTGTTTCCTCCTCAGAGCCGACATTCCCCTGCTTCTCCTCCCCTTTTCTTTCTCACAAAACACAACGATTTTCCTTTGAATCTCAAATCTGTCGGGCAGATTCTCGTGGAGTGAACCCATCTGTGTTTTCTGCTTTATTTCAGTGCAGCATGCAGAATGTAATCTCTTTGTAAAGACATTTTGTTTCTTCCCCTCCTTAAAACCTTTAAGCACACTTTCAAAATGAAGCTGCATGGTGTCCGAATGGCGAAGTACCGTTCAAATAAACTTTGATTTTTACTCCATTTTAGCATACTTTTAAAGTGCTTTTTTGAAGTAGTCTGACATGTCCTTCTTGCAAGAGCTCGGTTGGTTCCTATGTGTGTATGAAAATAAATCCTACTTAAAGAGGCCCTATTTTGGTTTTGGGGATTTCCCAAATAGATGTCCTACTTTTGCTTTAAGTT
This sequence comes from Chaenocephalus aceratus, assembly GCA_023974075.1. NCBI lineage: Eukaryota > Metazoa > Chordata > Actinopteri > Perciformes > Channichthyidae > Chaenocephalus > Chaenocephalus aceratus. The sequence goes on along the minus strand of JAMFTG010000659.1, from coordinate 102,611 downwards.
GGGATACATGTGCCAGTGTGATGAAGCAAAATGTGTGTATATATTTACATGAAGTAAGCATTAGTGTCATGCCGTTAAATAGGCCCTACTTTCTTGGAAGGAGATTGCGCCATCAATCAGGTTAGGTCATCTTTTTTTTAAATGTCTTTTCTGCCGCTCGTGACTGGCTGTGATTTCGACCTCATCTGTTTGATCCCATGAGTGTGTTTAATTTTGAAGCGTTTTTAAAGTGTGTTTCGGAGCATACAGCGTCCATGTTGGTTGTCCTGTTACCTCCTGCAGGAGTTTAGTAAATAAAGTCTGTCACAGTTCTGCAGAGTGGCTCTACTTTCTGCTCGGAGGTGTGAAGTAACTAGCATTTACTCAAGTACTGTGTTTAAGTTCGATTTAGAGGTACTTGAGAATTATAATTGTGTGCGCTGTGTACTTCTAGTAACTTTCTACTCCACTACAGTTCAGAGGTACATGGTGTACTCTTACTCCACTAAATGTATTTAATCCCTTTAGTTACTTACAGATGAATGATGTGAAATATAATCAAGTGTTGAATTAGACTTTAGTTCCACCTGGAGTAAAGTCACCAGCTACCCTGCAGTCTACAAAGTACTTCAGACTAGCTGCACCTTCACCAGCTACCCTGCAGTCTACAAAGTACTTCAGACTAGCTGCACCTTCACCAGCTACCCTGCAGTCTACAAAGTACTTCAGACTAGCTGCACCTTCATCAGCTTTGAGAACACTTTCATGATCAATCATTATAAAACATATCATATATATTATTCTGAAATGGACCAATCTGCACAACGACTGCTTTTACTGTCTTTCACTATATTTAGATGAGAATACTTTTCTACTTTCACTTGAGGAACATTTTGAATGCAGGACTTTTTCTGTAACAGAGTATTCCTACACTCTGGTACTTATACTTCTACTCAAGCACAAGATCAGAGTACTTCTACTTTTACTCCACTACAAGATCTGAGTACTTCTACTTTTACTCAAGTACAAGATCTGCGTCCTTCTACTTTTACTCCACTACAAGATCTGAGTACTTCTACTTTTACTCAAGAACAAGATTTGAGTACTTCTACTTTTACTCAAGTACCAGATCTGAGTCCTTCTACTTTTACTCAAGTACAAGATCTGAGTACTTCTACTTTTACTCCACTACAAGATCTGAGTACTTCTACTTTTACTCAAGTACCAGATCTGAGTACTTCTAATTTTACTCAAGTGCCAGATCTGAGTACTTCTACTCTTACTCAAGGACAAGATCTGAGTACTTCTACTTTTACTCAAGTGCCAGATCTGAGTACTTCTACTTTTACTCAAGTACAATATCTGAGTACTTCTACTTTTACTCAAGTATAAAGTCTGAGTACTTGTACTTTTACTCAAGTACCAGATCTGAGTACTTCTACTTTTACTCAAGTACAAGATCTGAGTACTTCTACTTTTACTCAAGTACAAGATCTGAGTACTTCTACTTTTACCCAAGTACCAGATCTGAGTACTTCTACTTTTACCCAAGTACCAGATCTGAGTACTTCTACTTTTACTCAAGTACCAGATTTGAGTACTTCTACTTCTACTCAAGTGCCAGATCTGAGTACTTCTACTTTTACTCAAGTACCAGATCTGAGTACTTCTCCTCTGTGTCTTCGTATGAAATCTGCCCGGTTGTAATCTGGTTTCCGGTGAGTTGTGTCAGCCTGTCCGACGCATCCGCAGTCGAGCACCGGAAATTAGTTCCCATAATGTAATAGTGCAGCTCCCACACGGCTTCCCATCAGATCAGCCCTCTGTCAGTCACATGGTGCTCTGTTGTTTCTGTTTCTTCACACACAATAGAGGACGGCAAACTGCACGCTAACGGAAGATCACTCCAAGACTATCTCCGTACACTGAAAAACAACCGTTGCATCTCTTGTGCCTCTGGAACCGGGCTTTTCGCGCATGTTCGCGGTGTTTTGCAGCGCGATGAAGTGAAACTCCGCCATATTCACCGCACCACGCCCGGAGAACAGCCTCTGCTTCTTAAGTTGTTTGCACAAACTTTACTTCCTCATCACAAGAGAGAAACAAGGTAACACTAACATCCTTTTAGTCTTAATCGCTTCCTGAGATGTTCTTAAAGCTTGTTTCCAGATCTGCCGTGTTTACGCACAGCCGCTGGCGGAGGGTTAATGGGAATGTGGGGACTTTGGGGGTGTTCAATTTCTTCTGTAACCGACATTGTGTGAGTGTGTGTGCGCCCGGGAAGGTGCGATTTCCCCCCGGTAGAGATGACTCTGAGCTCCGTGGGGGCCTGCTGCCTCAGCCCGGAGGCCAAAGAGGCGAGGCGGATCAACGACGAGATCGAGAGGCAGCTGCGCCGGGACGAGAGGGATTCCAGGCGGGAGTACAAGCTGCTGCTGCTCGGTGAGGACCGGGGGACGGGGTTATCAAGTACTTGTATTATAGTGCGAGAAGAAGTTTACAGATACTCTAATTAAGTAGAAATGCATGGTCTTAAAAAGTACTGATATGTTTTGCGTAAGGAAAAGTAGTAATACTACATTTTAAAAGTACTTTGTTACAAGTAAAAGCCCTGCATTAAAAATGTTACTTTACTAAAAGTACTCAGATCTAGTACTTGAGTAAAAGTAGAAGTACTCAGATCTTGTACTTGAGTAAAAGTAGAAGTACTCAGATCTTGTATTTGAGTAGAAGTACTCAGATCTAGTACTTGAGTAAAAGTAGAAGTAGTCAGATCTTGTACTTGAGTAAAAGTAGAAGTACCAGAGTGTAGGAATACTCTGTTACAGTAAAAGTCCTGCATTCAAAATGTTACTCAAGTAAAAGTATAAAAGTATTCTCATCAAAAGACAGTAAAAGTAGTCGTTGTGCAGATTGGTCCATTTCAGAATAATATATATGATATGTTTTATAATGATAATCATGAAAGTGTTCTCAAAGCTCAAAACTGAACACCTCTGGTCTTACAAGTAAAAGCCTCTGAAGCCAGAGCCCAGTCTGCTCTGATTGGTTAGCTGGCTGGCTCTGTTGTGATTGGTCAACCGCTTAGAGATGTCCCGCCTCCTTAGCCTATCATGTACAATGTGTTAGCCAATAGAAGTGGGAGTGTTACACAGTGATGTCACCATCTTCCGGAAGTAAACAAAGGCGTCCAATGGAGGCCTTTCAGCATTGATAGCTTGTTAGCATGCTGCTGTTCCTTAGCATGGATTAACTACAGAGGGATTCTTGTATCTGGCATCAATTTATTGCCGTGTTTTTATTTATTTTTAATCTCCCCATTGTTGGCCTGCGTGTGAAGATGTTTAACGTCTCACGTCTGGGTTTCATCTTCTGTCAGCGCCCTGTGGGTCTGTTTTATGAGCAACATTCTGCCGTCCCAGCAGGGCTGCCAGTAAGATGCTAATGACAGCAATGTGCAGCATTTCCTCCTGTAGCCGACCTCGTTCTGACGAAATCATTTACTGGCAGCCGTTAGAAACACGGAGTAAAATCATGAGCGTATCTTTAAACCATAAATAACGCTGGACAGCTTTAAGGGTTTACACATGATGGGATTTATTGAAATGTATGATTTGGAGCACGGGGTTAAAATGTAAGAATGGCGATGGACGTGTGACGAAGCTACACATCGGACTGTTGACCCTGAAGGAGTGGTGATCCATTCAGTTAATCATTTCAGAAAGAGAAATGTCCACCACGCCTTGAGATACTCTGTGTTGATGCGTCTTCTGTCAAGTAACACAGATACATTACGGCCGTCTAGAGATAATAAAGCGAGCATACACGTATCTACCCGTCGGGACCATGCATGTAGAACAGGAACTGGATACCGCGTGGGAGGTGGGGTGTCGTTCTTTCCTGTGAGAGCTGCTCGTTGGCGCATGAAGGCAAAACGGCCCAACTTTTGAGAGAGCGAAACGTCACAGATTACCCAGCATGCCTAGCTGTCAGAGCAGACGAACTGGTATGTGCGCTTATAGAGCATGCGCAGTTGAGTTGCCCCTTAAGCCCCGCCCCCGAGTCCCACTCTCGGCTCGCTAGAATGAATGGAGAGAGAAAATAAATCTAGATTTGGCTTTTAGTGCATTTTACAACTTTAAGGACTTAATGATTCTAATAAGGGCTATAACATAGTAATAGTTTATTTAGTTTAAAAAAAATATCCTCTGATTTACAGACGTCTCTTTCCCGATGTTAGTCAGTGGGAGAAAGTTGTTTTGGGCCGGGTGACGTCACGGACTGATACGGAAGTTGCAGTACCGCCGTTTGGACACAACGGATGTTGGGCTCAGAGTCCGGCGCACTTCCTGGGTGCTGGGTTGGGACTGTGTATAATATATATTTACTTATAATTGGTGATTTTTTGTTAATATTTGACCTCTTATTTTGGCAGATTGCCGATGTTTGCACACGTCTTTTTCCACCAAGAACATTAGGTGTCTCCTTTAGTGGAATTCAAATATGATTATACCTGTTATTGTGATTTGCCCCTGGGAGATGATTTCATAAAAGTCCAATATCATCATGCTGCTAAGAAACACTTTTAATCCACTGCTTTTATCTGACAGCTGTAATTCAGTCGGACAACTCGCGTGTTTCTTAATATGTTTATTGCTGGGGCGGAAGCCGGGGTGGATCTGGGGTGGAAGCTGGGGTGGTGGAAGCTGGGGCGGAAGCTGGCGTGGAGCTGGGGTGGCGGAAGCTAGGGTGGAAGCTGGGGTGGAAGCTGGGGCGGAAGCTGGGGCGGAAGCTGGGGCGGAAGCTGGTGGTGGAAGCTGGGGTGGTGGAAGCTGGGGCGGAAGCTGGTGGTGGAAGCTGGGGTGGTGGAAGCTGGGGCGGAAGCTGGCGTGGAGCTGGGGTGGCGGAAGCTAGGGTGGAAGCTGGGGTGGAAGCTGGGGCGGAAGCTGGGGCGGAAGCTGGGGCGGAAGCTGGTGGTGGAAGCTGGGGTGGTGGAAGCTGGGGCGGAAGCTGGTGGTGGAAGCTGGGGTGGTGGAAGCTGGGGCGGAAGCTGGCGTGGAGCTGGGGTGGCGGAAGCTAGGGTGGAAGCTGGGGTGGAAGCTGGGGCGGAAGCTGGTGGTGGAAGCTGGCGTGGAGCTGGGGTGGTGGAAGCTGGGGCGGAAGCTGGCGTGGAGCTGGGGTGGCGGAAGCTAGGGTGGAAGCTAGGGTGGAAGCTAGGGTGGAAGCTGGCGTGGAGCTGGGGCGGAAGCTGGGGGCAGAAGCCGGGGTGGAGCTGGGGTGGAGCTGGGGTGGAGCTGGGGTGGAGCTGGGGTGGAGCTGGGGTGGAGCTGGGGTGGTGGGGCAGGCGAGCAGCAGCAACATGAAACACAGCAGCAGTAGCAGCAGCGAGGCAGAGGCAGGAAGACCTGGCAGCTTCAATAGAGCGGCTGTTAGGAGAATGCGATTGGTTGGTTGTCAGAGGGACGAGCTGCGGCACGTGTTCGTGTATCCTTGGTGCTCGAGTGGACTGCCTGAACCCGCTCGCAGGCTCCGCCCCGTTTCCCAGTTCCTCTGAAGATGGAGATTTCTTACAAACTAAATGATCCATACATCACACGATGCTCTGATCTTCAGTAGTAGTGGTACCATCGTTTAGAAATACTTTGCTATAGTATTACTCTGCTCACGGTCCAGCTGCACGTCGAGTTCAGAATATATATATTATTGTAATGAATTATTTATGCTTTAATGCGTTCGTCACTTTAATGCTGCAGCTGCAAAGTGGAGCTTGATGTGTAGCTTCATCAAAACCGTGTTCAGGCCCGTGATGCTTTCTGGGGGGCTTCCCTCCCCGCAGTGCGTTGGTGTGTGCACCCGAGAAAGACGAGGTACACTTAACTAATGTTCATTTAAAAAAGAGGAATAGTTTTGGTGGGGTCGGATTGGAATTTCCCAAAGGGGGGTTAGTTTAGCGTGACACACTTGGAAGAACTAAAGGATACGTTAAACAAGAAAGCAGAAGGAAAGTGCGGTCATGGAAAAGTATTGCTGCTAAAAGGTTAGCGATGATTGAGAGCTAAACATTTCAGTCACTTTGTTATTCATGTTTTATTATCTCTGCTTTTAAATTAGTGTTTTTAAATTCCATTTTATAATATCTTTCTTAATGTCTTTCATGTTTGTGAAGCACTTTGAAATGCCTTGAGTTGAAAGATGCTATAAATAAACTTGCCTGGTCTGCAGAGGCTAACTGTGTGTGTGTGTGTGTGTGTGTGTGTGTGTGTGTGTGTGTGTGTGTGTGTGTGTGTGTGTGTGTGTGTGTGTGTGTGTGTGTGTGTGTGTGTGTGTGTGTGTGTGTGTGTGTGTGTGTGTGTGTGTGTGTGTGTGTGTGTGTGTGTGTGTGTGTGTGTGTGTGTGTGTGTGTGTGTGTGTGTGTGTGTGTGTGTGTGTGTGTGTGTGTGTGTGTGTGTGTGTGTGTGTGTGTGTGTGTGTGTGTGTGTGTGTGTGTGTGTGTGTGTGTGTGTGTGTGTGTGTAGGGACCGGTGAGAGTGGGAAGAGCACCTTCATAAAGCAGATGAGGATCATCCACGGCCGGGGCTACAGCGACGAGGACAAGCGAGGGTTCTCCAGGCTGGTTCACCAGAACATCTTCACTGCCATGCAGGCCATGGTCCAGGCTATGGAGGCCCTGCAGATCCCCTACACACACACACACAACCAGGTACGCACACACACAACCGGATACACACACAACCAGGTACACACACACACACACACACACACACACAACCAGGTAACACACACACACAAGCGGACACACACACTACCAGGTACACACACACACACACACAACCAGGTACACACACACAACCGGACACACACGGCCAGGTACACACACACACACACACAACCAGGTACACACACACAACCAGGTAACACACACACAAGGATACACACACACACACAACCAGGTAACACACACACACACAACCGGATACACACACGACCAGGTACACACACACACGACCAGGTACACACACACACACACACACACACACACAACCAGGTAACACACACACACATCCGGATACACACACGACCAGGTACACACACACACACACACACACACACACACAACCAGGTAACACACACACACAACCGGATACACACACACGACCAGGTAACACACACACACACACACACAACCGGATACACACACACGACCAGGTACACACACACACGACTAGATACACACACACGCACACAACCAGGTAACACACACACACACTCACACACACAAGGATACACACACACAAACAACCAGGTAACACACACACACATGCACACACACAACGAGGTCACACACACAACCAGGTACACACACACACACAACCAGGTCACACACACAACCAGGTAACACACACACACAACCAGGTACACACACACACAACCAGGTAACACACACACACAACCGGATACACACACGACCAGGTAACACACACACACAACCAGGTACACACACACACAACCAGGTAACACACACACACAACCGGATACACACACGACCAGGTAACACACACACAACCAGGTAACACACACACGCACACAAGGATACACACACACACACACAAGGATACACACACACACACACAAGGATACACACACACAACCAGGTAACACACACAACCAGGTACACACACACACACACACACACACACACACACAAACAAACAACCAGGTATTACTACAATAGAAAATAAAAAGAAAGACACATAAGTACATGGCTATTAATGAGTAGCAGCCATTTCAAATGTATTAGTGTTGAGACGGTTTCAAATAAAGGGAAGGGCGAAGTGAAAACTCATTCTTATCCCTTTTGTTGTTGATGCACACACTGTCCAACAATAGCATGCTTCACTGTCTCACACACACACACACACACACACACACACACAGCCTGCAGCGCATCAGGCTGAAGCACTTCTGGTAAACTGCGTCTCTGTTTAGTTTTGCAATCCTGTCTCTTGGCTCTGCTTTGGGAAGAGCACACTCTGTGACCCGAGGCGTGTGAGGACAGGTGACGAGACGCAGAAGACGAAGTTCCCATTAATCATCGAGTGACTCACCGGAGTCCAAACCGTAAAGAATTATTAATCACATAAATCTTACCTAGTTTCCAGGTAGGCTGAGGAGTAGGAAGAGTCCACTTCCCTTGAACTGGGGGGGGGGGGGGGTCATGTGACGTTTGGCAGCAGTAACCATGTCTGAGTCAGCGTGTGTTTCCCCCGCTGCAATTATTTATTTACTTAAAGGTGGGGGGGGTTATTCCCTTCAGCAACACTTTCCATGGAATACTCTTAACATCCCGATAGCAATGAATACATGAAATGCTTTAATAATAATAATATATCATATTTTTATAGCGCCTTTCAGGAAACCCAAGGTCGCTTTACAAGTCGGGTAGGGGGGGGGGGAAGTAGCGGAAAAATAAACCTATTAAACTAACTATACAGCTTTGACAATAAATACATAAATAATATCATCTGTGGAAGCCGTGGCGCCGTAGAAAGCACGACCAATCATCTGAGCCGGCTAAAGTAGCTGGATGGCCTACCTGCCTGTCAGCCTTCCATCGGGGCACAGCGTATCTCGTGCCCTCATTGGTCATGTGCGCGGTCGTGTGTTGGGGGAGGGGCTCTGAGAGGAAGTGGCAGATTTGTTCCAGTTGTGTATTTTCAAAGTCTAGCGCACTCGAGCCGCTTTCTCCATTCCTACCTCCCCCACCTTTAAACATGCACACAAAGGAAAAGGGCATTTGAGGGTACAGCGTCCCACAGAATGAAATGATGCGTTTCTTGCATCTGTTTCTCTTGTTGTTCCTTTTGCCTTTCGTTTATATCTGGCGTCAGGATTAAAGGAAATGTATACGTTGTTAATCAGATGGGGTAAACTGGATAGACTTTGAATTCCACGAAGACACAAGACATCACTTTGTAAAGTCAGGAACACAAAGCAGCCGTTGTGTTTTCCTGTCAGCTCTGTGAACGCACGGGAAGGGGGAGGGGCTCTTATTTCACGACTAATCTTCCAGTTAAGTTTGATTGAGCTTTATTTATTATATGATGCATGGAGGATGTTGTTGTTCGGGAAAAAACAGCGAACCAATCAGTCATTCTTCGATTTATCAACCAACCACATCAGAGTTAGGCTCCAGCCACACGAGGACGATAACGCAAACGGACCGCAATCGCTATCAAAAAAGTCGTCCACGCGCAACGGGCACCAGAAACGTGTCCGTTCACACGAGATCGCTCGGAAGCGCTGGAGACGCTGTAGTACATATGCCAGGCCTGTAAGTGGCGCTCTACTCCTGCCGCAACAGCAGCGAAGAAGACTACCCACGCATGGTTGCCATGGTTGCCCTTCTGTTTATTCTCCGCTGTGGCTCTTTTTCTCCGTCCCCGAGGCAAGCGTGTTCTCCTGCTGTACATCTGCTCCGGTAGCCCCCCAGCAGATGACGAACACCCACCTCTCCGCCTCTCCCGAGGGACGAGGGGACCGTGCAGCAGAGTTTCAGTTTCTTTCGCCGGTCCGTTAACGTTTTAATCTTCCGGACAAAATTAGAAAAGTGCCGGTCAAAGGTCTTCTTTGTTATTTATTGAGCTTTAAAACAAATTGATAACGACTCTATATAAAAGAATAAAAACCGGAGCCTCTCTTTTCCTCCCCCTCTGCTGAGAGCCCAGCAGCTGATCTCTGAGCAGGAGAGGCGGGGCTTCAACGTTATCAGGACATGATCGTATAGGCGTACACACGGAGCCGTTTGCCCCCCCCCCCCCACACACACACACATCTATCCACCTTGGGACCTGTTATCGTTTTCTGCGTTTCCATATCGTCCTCGTGCGGCCGGGCCTTTAGTTTTATGGAAGAGTTTTGGCTGCAGGCTGTTGACAAAAAAAACGGTTATTTTTCTGGAGAAAGCTCCTGCGTCTTTTCATAAATGTATGTTTTGCAGAAATAAACAAAGCGATAACTTTATTTCAATCAGGAGAGATTTTGCTTTGATTTAACGATATGTGTTTATTGCCAAGAACACACCGATGAATGTAACGGTGTTTGGTGATTAGACGGTGGTGGAGGGGTGAAGGGATTGATGGAGAACCGGTCTTGATTTGAGTTGACCCTGGATATGAAGAACAGGAAGGAGGGTGGCGTCGAGTCACCTGAAAGGACAGCTGTCAAGAGGGGAGAGAGGAGATTTAAAGATGTCATGGACAGTCCCCGTTAATCAACTGTCCCAACAAACAGTAAATGGGGCAGGTTTCGCTAATTTACAATAAACATTAAAATGTGAAAAACTGAGATAAGTAACATATAAGAACACATGTTATATATGTTCTATATTCAAAGTGCAGAGCTGTGGAGGTTTTCCAAAACAAAACCAAAAGTCCTTCTCTGTCTAATCGAGTCACTAATTGCAGTGTTTTGTTGTGTTCAGGCGAACGCCACTCTGGTGTGCGGGGTGGACGTGGAGCGAGTCACGACTCTTCCGCAGCCGTACGCCGACGCCATCAAGAGTCTGTGGAGCGACGCGGGGATTCAGCAGTGCTACCATCGCAAGAGGGAGTACCAGCTCTCTGACTCCGCCAGATAGTGAGTGAAGGAGAGCTCTGAGACTTCACAGTTCCTCTGCTTCCGTCTGGTGTCAGGGTGTTGACAAGAAACACCGTTTACATTCTCACTCAGGGTGAAGCGGTGGGAATATAAACTATTTTCACAATAAATATCACGAGTAAAACTCCTCAGGCTTTACAGATGCAAGGCTTTTATTGTCAGCGACAGTGTCGACATGGCAATGAAATGATTCTGACCTGAGCTGCTCCAACAATGCAACATATCATTAAATACAAAGTAGTGCAAGCAGTCTATATACTTACCTCCCTCCTAAACAATTATCCTCTCTGAATCCAGATTATTTTAGCTTGTTTTTTTTATGTTGGCTTTTTAATTACTCTCTTTAAAAGCATTTTATAATGTGTCTGTGCTTTTTGAATGGCTGTTTTTAAATGTTGTTGTTTTTGTAAAGCACTTTGAATTGCCCCGTTTTGAAGTTACTTGACTATAAAATGCATTTTATTCGTACCATTATTTGCCTTTTTTAAATATCGGTGTTTATTATAACTAACCAGTTTCAAACCAATGCTACGACTGATTAAATACATGTGTTTGGAGTGGACCATTTAGTAGCAGGGTCATTCCAGAATTAGAGGACAATTTATACACTAAAATTTTTGAAAAATTAACTTTTTTTTTTTTTTTTTTTTTTATGTATTTAGGAAAAACACATAATAAACCATCAAAAAAAGTGATTTGCCCAGCTAGGCATCAAATGTATATTTTCCAATGAAGAATTACCCTGTTACTCTAGTTATAGTAACAGGGTTGAAAATCAATGCTACTTTGAGCTTTAACCTCAGGAAGTATTGCTAGATGTAGCATGTACTTTCAAGGCAAGGACACACTTGGATATCTAATGCAAGAAAGATAACTTTGAAATTAATATTCTTTATTCTGATAATATCAGTAACAGGGCTGAGTGGGTCGGAGTGCCACACTCTTTTAAGACTGGAAAGATTGTAAAATATGAAAAATAAAAGAGAGGACTCGGTTGTGGTCTACCCATGGCACGAGCACATGGCTCGCTGATGTCACTTCCTGTGTGTCGTCTAAATTACTGTTATCTAAAATATGTTTATGATTTAACAAATTGATTTTACCATTATAAGAGACATCAATAGAATAATACCAAACAAAGTAAATGAAATCCCGATTTTAAATGTTATATTTGACGCAAGTTGGTCACCAAGAAGCGGGGACGAGAGAGAAATGCCATTTTAGGGGATGTTCGAGAGCTATTTGATCATTTAAATAATATTTTGAAACCACTTTTTCCACAACTTTATATACATTTTGTCTCAAGACAAGTATGTTCAACACAACAAGTGCATGTTTTAGCATTTTTGGTATGGATTAATAGATTTTTTTATATTCCCATTCTGGAATGACCCAGTTATATTCAAATTTAGTTTTAGGATATTTAGTCATGCTAAGGTTATTTCTTAGCTTGTAAATGTTTCTGTATAATACATGAACTCTCCCAGATGTAGTATTAGTAATATACATTTAATACCTTCTGTTTAGTGTCTGTAGTCAAAGCTTCAACCTGATTGATTATCCTCGCCTGTCCGCAGCTATCTGGATGAAATGGAGCGGATCAGCGACGCCTCTTATCTGCCGACTCAGCAGGATGTTCTGAGGGTCCGGGTGCCGACCACCGGGATCATCGAGTACCCCTTCGACCTGGAGGACGTGGTGTTCAGGTGAGCCATTCATCTCCTTGTTACCAGTAACTACTACAACACTGATTTTGTCGATTTATCGTATCTTGATTTACTCAAAATGTAAAGCTGAATACCTCCACAAAGAAATACGCAAAAACTAATAAATAAGAAATTAAATGTAATAAATAAATGATGATATTCAGGGTTTATAGCATGAGGTGATACTGTGGCGCTGATCTTGGATTGATCAATTATCTCAGGAACATGATTCAGACGCAAACATGACGTCGGAGCTCCGTAAAAACAAAGCTGTGTCTGCCGTCTGCCGCTCTATTGGACGCGCTTTTCATATTTCTGGAGTAATTACACAGTTTTTGACAGAAATATTGTTTTCTGGCATCACTTTAACATTTTACGGGGAAAATCTACATTTCGGTATGAGGACACGACAATTGCCATGACATTTGGTGCCTCTCACGGTACGTCCACCATACTTGCCAACCTTAGACCTCAGACATCGGAAGCATTTCAAAACCACTGCTAAAGAGACGCGCTACCATGGAAACCAAACAATGGGTGTAGCAGTATTAAAGTCCGAGTGGAAACAGTCGTGAGTAAAACCGCGAGAGGGCTATGAAATCGGGAGTCTCTCGCGAAAATCGGGAGGGTTGGCAAGTATGACGTCCACACGGCAGCGTGCGTTGAAGCTTGCCGGTGGGCGTGTCTGGCGTGCGACCAACAACCAATCACATTAATCTCCCGCCCCGGACACACAAGCACGCGGTTTGATTGGCTAGAGCTTGCACTGGCATATGATTTGATTGGCTGGCGCTTCCGTCGACGCTTGAAAAGTTTTCTCAACTTTCGAAGCGAGCAACGGAGGCAAAGCGACGGACCCACAATGCAGTTCGGCAAAGCGTGACGTCACCTCGTTCAAAGTGAATGGGAAGCGTCTCGCTGCCGTGTGGACGCGCCGTCGGGATGAATTTTAAACATTTTAGTGATGACATTACATCCATACCCCTGTTTGTAGCGTCATAGTGAACGTTAGCGTTAGCCTTTAGCTCACCCTGCTCAGTACAACCTGCTGACTCATCCTGTTTCTCCCTCTGAAGACCTAAGAGCCATTACATCGTGTTGGAGCTTTAATAATTCATTATCAGAGGTCTCGTTCTGCCTCACATTTCGACAGTCGTTCATTAGCTCGGTCAAACCAGGACGAGTGTGGAAGATGGTTTTGTTTCTCTAACCCTTAGATTAGATTATAAGTCAGTGTCTCTATCTTTATATCTTAATCTAATATGATGCAGCTGTCACACATTTCCCCGTGTTTCCGTTCAGAAGATTTGGGGGAAACCATAACGCTTACTGGATCAACACCGATGTGGCAGGACTCCACCTTTTTAAGAAATATTTCTGTCTGGGTCCTCGGAGAATGTGTTATTTTCCCCATCTGATAGATTTCCTTCTGAGTCCATACATCGTATGTTGGGGGTCAGGTTTTAACCACTTAAGTTTCCGTGTCTGAATAACGATGGTTGTTACCAGCACAGACATTTGGAGCGGCTATTGCTCTAAACTGGAAAAAGGGCCTCCCAGTTCAATACGCATTATTCTTATTCTTATCATTCTTTATGAGCGCAGTGACGGTAATTATTTATGTATTTAGTATTCCATAACTTAATAACAGAGATGGTCAAACTGAAGTGGAGACATGGCAGATATCCTACAATGAAGCGGGACAGTGAAGTTGTTCTCCTGAGAGGGCGATCAAGAGAAGAGAGAGAGGGCGATCAGAGAAGAGAGAGAGGGCGAGGGAGAGACACAGAAAGACAGAAGCACAAAAACATATTTAGGTGTTTTTATTCTGTAATCCACCGACGGTGTCCAGAGGAAGTGAAGTCCCCTGGTGTGTCCCCTCTACTCTAACGCCAGGCAGGCGTTTGGTGTGATCACCAAAGCCATATGAGGCCGGAGGCTTTCCTCTGCTTCCAGCTGTCAGATTGTAAACAAAGTCACGTGACGTGGCGCGGACAAAGTGTGTTTCCCGCAGCGAGACGCTACAAAACTAATTGTGGGCTCATCATGTTGATTCGGCCACAATAGAAAAAAGAAAAATCAACTCTCGCTCTCTCCAGAGGGGCAGGTCAGACAGAAATGGCAAACGGACTGTTGCCCGGGCAACAATAGCCCGTACCTGTGCACGTCCCTGGTTGTTACCAAGTGGCTGAATCGGACTACAGAAGTCATGGAGGCCGTCGCTCTTCAACTTGAACCATTTAGAATCTATAGTTTGAACATGGATCTTAAGTCGGCGTGACGTTGAAGTCGTGCTGCTGAACTCGGCTGTAATTCCTTTATAGCATAACGTTAGCATTTAGCTTCTGGACATTACATTTATGATTAGAAATTACAAAAGTAGGGCAGACGTGTGGAGATTATCCGGCTGAACAAAACGTGGTTCCTTTTCCACAGACCTTATTTTTTACAATATTCCAAAATCCTATGGAGAAATCCTGTTGCTTTTTTGTCGAGGGAACCAGCCGCTTCCTTCAGGGTGGGCCGACACAAATACCTCATCACTGCACCGCTCTATAGTGATACATTTAATTGCTGCCGTCAGCAATATTTGTCGAAGATATTTCCAAGCTCTTCTGATATAGAAAATATTGTGTGTGTGTGTGTGTGTGTGTGTGTGTGTGTGTGGTGTGTGTGTGTGTGTGTGTGTGTGTGGTGTGTGTGGTGTGTGTGTGTGTGTGTGTGTGTGTGTGTTGTGTGTGTGTGTGTGTGTGTGTGTGTGTGTGTGTGTGTGTGTGTGTGTGTGTGTGTGTGTGTGTGTGTGTGTGTGTGTGTGTGTGTGTGTGTGTGTGTGGTGTGTGTGTGTGTGTGTGTGTTGTGTGTGTGTGTGGTGTGTGTGTGGTGTGTGTGTGTGTGTGTGGTGTGTGTGTGTGTGTGTGTGTGTGTGTGTGTGTGTGTGTGTGTGTGTGTGTAGGATGGTGGATGTGGGGGGGCAGCGGTCGGAGAGGAGGAAGTGGATTCACTGTTTTGAGGAAGTGACGTCCATCATCTTCCTGGTGGCGCTCAGCGAGTACGACCAGGTGCTGGTGGAGTCCGTCAACGAGGTGAGGCCCGTATTACTAATATACAGCCGGGGAAATAATTTAAAAAAATGCAGTTTCTATGGTTTCACTGTATTTGCCTATAACATGTCTTCCAAATGATAAGAACAAAAAAAAATCTAATTTAGAGAATTTAATTTGATTCACAGAAAACCAGATTAATGGATTTCTTTTTTATCTCTGGCACAATTTTTTGATATTATTTAGATTTTAATCTTTTTTTTTAATTACCTTTTAATTTATTTTATTTTATCCATTTTATCTAATAATATACTTAAGAGTTTCATTTCCAAACTATGCTGTATAGAAGTAAGAATGCTGATCTCTCTCAAATTCAGCTTTATTGGCATGACCATAATGACATACAGCATTGAAGGAGTAATTACCATGACAACCAACAACTATACATGGTTATAGTTAATGCTTTGTGGTCGAATTAAATCTGGGGAACATTGATGAACCTCTCATTCCATTTACTTGTATATAGACTCGTCTTGCTTTATTTCTATTTTATTTTAATATAACATTCTCTTGCACTATTTTACCCGTTATGTTTTAGTTGTTCTTTATATATGTTGGAGGAGCCTGTGACTTCAGTTTTCATCGACATATCTACACCGTCTGTCTCCCCTCCACCCTCCTCTGCAGAATAATCCCTGTCCGCCTGCAGGGGGAGCTCTTGAGTCGCTCTGTTCTGCACCCCTCACTGATGACATTACACACACATTGAATTAGCTCAATCAGTATTTTGTGTTCAGTTGTTTTGTTTGCTCGTAGAAACCGCATGGAGGAGAGCATGGCGTTGTTCCGCACCATCATCAACTACAAGTGGTTCCACCGCTCCTCCGTCATGCTGTTCCTCAACAAGATCGACCTGCTGGAGGACAGATCATGTACTCTCACCTGGTCGACTACTTCCCCGAGTACGACGGTAAGAGTATTTATATTTAGGTTTCAAACAACCGTATTTTAGTGTTTTAAAAAGAGGAAATTAGACATTCTTCCTTTTTTTTAGATGTGTTTTAATGAAATTCCCTTTTTAATTTGATTCTCTAAACTACACATTTATTCATTATAAATAGAAGTATTATCACTTTAGGATCCAACCACATATCATATAAATAGTCAAACTAGATTAACGGACATCTTTCATCACTTGCACTATTTTATTATTTTATTTTATGTAGAAGAAATTCATAAAAGATGTGCCTCTGAAACTACACTGTGTTGTCGTCCTTGTATTTTAGGGAATGAGGCCTTGAAAAGTCCTTTAATTTGATATTTAAGGAGCTGTCGTTCCTTTATAGCTCAAACATTAGCCACCTTTAGCTTAGTGGTGGTGACGTGAAGTCATGTGACCGTGCTGTAGTTCCTTTATAGCCCAACATTAGCCACCTTTAGCTTAGCGGCGGTGACGTGAAGTCATGTGACCGTGCTGTAGTTCCTTTATAGCCCAACATTAGCCACCTTTAGCTTAGCGGTGGTGACGTGAAGTCATGTGACCGTGCTGTAGTTCCTTTAAAGCCCAACATTAGCCTCCTTTAGCTTAGCGGTGGTGACGTGAAGTCATGTGACCGTGCTGTAGTTCCTTTATAGCCCAACATTAGCCACCTTTAGCTTAGCGGTGGTGCGTGAAGGTCCATGTGACCGTGCTGTAGTTCCTTTATAGCCCAACATTAGCCACCTTTAGCTTAGCGGTGGTGGCGTGAAGTCATGTGACCGTGCTGTAGTTCCTTTATAGCCCAACATTAGCCACCTTTAGCTTAGCGGTGGTGCCGTGAAGTCATGTGACCGTGCTGTAGTTCCTTTATAGCCCAACATTAGCCACCTTTAGCTTAGCAGTGGTGACGTGAAGTCATTTGACCGTGCTGTAGTTCCTTTATAGCCCAACATTAGCCACCTTTAGCTTAGCGGTGGTGACGTGAAGTCTGTGACCGTGCTGTAGTTCCTTTATAGCCCAACATTAGCCACCTTTAGCTTAGCGGTGGTGACGTGAAGTCATGTGACCGTGCTGTAGTTCCTTTAAAAGCCCAACATTAGCCTCCTTTAGCTTAGCGGTGGTGCCGTGAAGTCATGTGAACCGTGCTGTAGTTTCCTTTATAGCCAACATTAGCCACCTTAGCTTAGCGGTGGTGACGTGAAGTCATGTGACCGTGCTGTAGTTCCTTTATAGCCCAACATTAGCCACCTTTAGCTTAGCGGTGGTGCCGTGAAGTCATGTGACCGTGCTGTAGTTCCTTTATAGCCCAACATTAGCCACCTTTAGCTTAGCGGTGGTGGCGTGAAGTCATGTGACCGTGCTGTAGTTCCTTTAAAGCCCAACATTAGCCTCCTTTAGCTTAGGCGGTGGTGCCGTGAAGTCATGTGACCGTGCTGTAGTTCCTTTATAGCCCAACATTAGCCACCTTTAGCTTAGCGGTGGTGACGTGAAGTCATGTGACCGTGCTGTAGTTCCTTTAAAGCCAACATTAGCCTCCTTTAGCTTAGCGGTGGTGCCGTGAAGTCATGTGACCGTGCTGTAGTTCCTTTATAGCCCAACATTAGCCACCTTTAGCTTAGCGGTGGTGACGTGAAGTCATGTGACCGTGCTGTAGTTCCTTTAAAGCCCAACATTAGCCTCCTTTAGCTTAGCGGTGTGCCGTGAAGTCATGTGACCGTGCTGTAGTTCCTTTATAGCCAACATTAGCCACCTTTAGCTTAGCGGTGGTGAGTGAAGTCATGTGACCGTGCTGTAGTTCCTTTAAAGCCCAACATTAGCCTCCTTTAGCTTAGCGGTGGTGCCGTGAAGTCATGTGACCGTGCTGTAGTTCCTTTATAGCCCAACATTAGCCACCTTTAGCTTAGCGGTGGTGACGTGAAGTCATGTGACCGTGCTGTAGTTCCTTTATAGCCCAACATTAGCCACCTTTAGCTTAGCGGTGGTGACGTGAAGTCAGGTGACCGTGCTGTAGTTCCATTATAGCCCAACATTAGCCACCTTTAGCTTAGCGGTGGTGACGTGAAGTCATGTGACCGTACTGTAGTTCCTTTATAGCCCAATATTCGATTTTTATTTCAGAAATCATAAAGTGGTGTTAACATGTGGAGATTATCCTGCATATCATAAACGAGAGATTATTTTCTGCAATAATCCAAATCCATGGAAATATCCAATTGGCTTTTTGCGGAGGGAGCGCCGGCCTAACAAAAATACTTTACCAATCTTTAGAAAATAATCAAAGGCGTGTCTTATTGCTTTTGGATGTACCTTTTCTTCTTTGTGTTATTCCCTCTTCAAAACCTCTAGCCACTGTTATATTCTTGCGCTTTATTGATAGACTTTATCTACACTTTTCTGTCTCTTCCCACCAGGTCCTCAACGGGATGTGAAAGCGGGGAAAGAATTCATCTTAAATATGTTTGTCAGTCTCAATCCGAACGAGAAGAAAGTCATCTACTCCCACTGCACCTGCGCCACAGACACAAACAACATTCGATTTGTCCTTCAGAGCGGTGAAGGACTACATCTTGCAAATCAACCTGGAAGTCTACAACCTGGTGTAACCGCTATAATTCAATCTGCTTTCGTACAGCCTGCTGCGAGCTCTGCAACTCCTGCTGCTGCCGAACACTATAATCCACAACAGGAAAACGGAGAAGCCGCAGAGCACGCCGCCAAATGACTGTACTACTGATGTATTTCAAATGTCCCCTGTTAGGCTCTTTCAGAATGGATGTCTGCAGCTATAATGAAGTGTGTCCTGACAATTAAAGTGCTGCCTTAGTGAGCAGTCTGTTATAGTGTGCACTCTGAAATATATGGAGCTCTTTGAGAGGAAAAACAAGTATTTCCATGGCCTCAAAAAGCCTCCGAGGACTCGAGATGGGTCTCTCCTTCAGGGAACACGTGGAAGAGACTCTGCAATGCAGCGCCTCTCACCACTAACCCCAGTTTATTTCTTTTAACTTAAAAACTGTTAAATACTCTAAACGTTTAGATGTGTCGAGACCTAATGGGTAATAATTAACACTAATGTATGGTGGCCGAGAGGTGCCAACGCGCTTCAACGGCACATCATATTTACATTAGAAGTAACACGCTAAGGCTTTAGAAACAATGCAGTGAAAAATACACATGCGCAGCGTTTACTAAAATGTGCAAATACGAAACGCTGCAAGAAGCCCAACACGGGGGACACTAAACACGTCAGGATGATAAAGCTGAACAACCGTCGTTGGAAACTTAACTAAAATGTTTTATGCTCTTATTTGAACTATGTGGTCACATGACTCCTTCTGATGTTACTGCAGATCTGCTGTAAGCTAGCTAGCTAACGTAGCTACCTGGTCATTTCAGATATACTGACAAACCCTTCCAGTTATGAGACAGACTATGGTCTCCCAGCTGTGTGCGTCACTCTTTAGTGTCCCCTGGTCTCCCAGCTGTGTGCGTCACTCTTTAGTGTCCCTTGGTCTCCCAGCTGTGTGCGTCACTCTTTAGTGTCCACTGGTCTCCCAGCTGTGTGCGTCACTCTTTAGTGTCCCCTGGTCTCCCAGCTGTGTGCGTCACTCTTTAGTGTCCCCTTGGTCTCCCAGCTGTGTGCGTCACTCTTTTAGTGTCCCTTGGTCTCCCAGCTGTGTGCGTCACTCTTTAGTGTCCCCTGGTCTCCCAGCTGTGTGCGTCACTCTTTAGTGTCCCTTGGTCTCCCAGCTGTGTGCGTCACTCTTTAGTGTCCCCTGGTCTCCCAGCTGTGTACGTCACTCTTTAGTGTCCCCTGGTCTCCCAGCTGTGTGCGTCACTCTTTAGTGTCCCCACGTCTCCCAGCTGTGTGCGTCAATCTTAGGTCCCCTGTCTCCAGCGTGTGCGTCACTCTTTAGTGTCCCCCGTCTCCCAGCTGTGTGCGTCACTCTTTAGTGTCCCCACGTCTCCCAGCTGTGTGCGTCACTCTTTAGTGTCCCCTGGTCTCTCAGCTGTGTGCGTCACTTTTTAGTGTCCCTTGGTCTCCCAGCTGTGTGCGTCACTCTTTAGTGTCCCTTGTCTCCCAGCTGAGGGGGTCTCCCAGCTGTGTGCGTCACTCTTTAGTGTCCCCTGGTCTCCCAGCTGTGTGCATCACTCTTTAGTGTCCCCTGGTCTCCCACCTGTGTGCGTCACTCTTTAGTGTCCCCTGGTCTCCCAGCTGTGTGCGTCACTCTTTAGTGTCCCTGGTCCTCCCAGCTGTGTGCGTCACTCTTTAGTGTCCCCTGGTTCCGTTGTGTTCTGAGCTTCTTGCGTTTGGTTTATGCATCTTTTAGTAAACGCTGCACATGTTTCCCACGACTTGCTGAAGATGTTTCTTCATGTGTTTTGGCACATTTGTGTTTTTGTTTCTGAAGCTGCAGCAGGTTTGGACCTGTAGGCCACCATACCAATGACACACGTTATTGCATTGCTATTTGTTCTGATATTTATGTTGATGTGTACTTCACTTTGTTGGGTCTCTTCATTTCCAATGATGGCATTAATCGATCTTAAACCACCTTTAGAGCAGCTTAGTATTAACATATTTAAATGTGATTTAACACTCAAGTTATTTTGTTCAAACTTGAGAATCCAGTGTTTCAGGTACTAATGATTTTCTTGCCATAGAATCATCACTTAAATGAACTTGCCCTAGTATTTATCTGTATGCATTTTGTAAATATCACACGGTACAACGTCAGTGTTAAAATGTTCAATACTATCTGAAGCTTCATCTTTTGCTTTTCAAAGGTACCAAATGCATGAACAAAAAGCTAATAAGAGAGTTTCCACTGCACTAAAGTTTACATAACTCTTCACTTAGAAATAATTACTACTGCCTAATTTGGTATAATTTCAGGTTTTTCTGTCGCTTATCGCATTCTTAGTGCATGTATTTGATGCGATTGGATAAATAAACACACATTTGATGCTCAGTTTTTTCATTCTCCGTCTGTGTTTACAGCCGGCTCCAGCACACTGTGGGTTTAGCTTTGGAGTGTTTGTCTTTTGGCGGCTCTCCGCTGGCTCATCTGGAGCTCTGCTGTTCCCCAAATCTCCTCTGTGGGAAATCCATCTGGCTCCTGTTGGGGTCCATAGCTTCAGCAGTAAAAACAACTTTATTTTTTGAGGACCAGTGGCGAGCCGTCAGGGCCCTCTAGGCCCAAGTTATTCTACAAAATAAGATTTAAAACATTAAAAAAAAAATTATATATATTTTTTAAATATTTTTAAATTATATTTTGCATTAGTTTTACCAAAATAACTTGATTTAATTGTATTTAGAATAACATTTCCAAAGAAATACATTTTAATGTGAAGGGTTAAATGAAAGAAGCTCCTTGAGCCGTCTCTGCGAGGTACTGTGAAGACGGGAGCTGATTGGACGTCCAGCTATGTCAAATGACAGTACAATTGACCAATCATATCTTCCCTCTAAATGGGTGGGTGTTATTATCGCGGAATTTATGACAATTTCGCCCGCTGTGAAGCTTTTCTTGTTTCCATAGCACAACAACTTCCTGTCGACAGCGTAAACTCGCCTTCAAAATAAAAGCATGCCAAATTACACTTAGACATACAACTGCAACGAAAGTAACAAACACAATGCAATATCCTTTTCGATTTCAAAGAACACAAATTGGGTTATTTACAGGTGTTGTTCTGTATGGTGGAGGGTCGCTGACATCGATGCGTTTTGCACCCCGGGCCGTCGATTTGATATTCCGCTGAAGTATTCGCTGTTACGTAATAACTCTTTATTTTTTTATTTTTTTTGACGGGGCGTCAGAGGGCCTAGGTATAAAAGTCACGGCTCGCCACTGTTGAGGACAAACACTGAATGTAATGTGGCAAGCAGCACACGATAAGTTGTGTGTGTGTCCGTCATTGCTAGATGTGCTCCGAGAGTGACTACTGTAGTATAAAAACATGCCTCTACATGTTTACTTACAAAAGATACCCAATTATGATCTTTGTTCGGGTATTACCTCTCCTGAAGTGGTGTTATATAGGTTTTCGTGAATGTAAATGGTCTACAAGGCCTCCATTGGACTCCTTTGTTTACTCGAACATAGTGACATTATTATGTAACATTCTGTGCTTTTATTGGATAGTGCTCCAACACATTGTACGTGATAGGCTAAAGGGGCGGGACGGGTGAAAAGAGGTTGCTGCAGCACAGACAGTATGCCGAAAAATAAAGAGCTTTTTGAACATTATAGCATGGAGACATGTAGGACACTACTGATATACACCTGACATCAGCAGGAGAGGACTCTTTAAAGTAGAGACACTACATACTGATATACACCTGAACATCAGCAGGAGAGGACTCTTTAAAGTAGAGACACTACATACTGATATACACCTGAACATCAGCAGGAGAGGACTCTTTAAAGTAGAGACACTGATACTGATATACACCTGAACATCAGCAGGAGAGGAACTCTTTAAAGTAGAGACACTACATACTGATATACACCTGAACATCAGCAGGAGAGGACTCTTTAAAGTAGAGACACTACGTACTGATATATCCTGAACATCAGCAGGAGAGGACTCTTTAAGTAGAGACACTACATACTGATATACACCTGGACATCAGCAGGAGAGGACTCTTTAAAGTAGAGACACTACATACTGATATATACCTGAAACATCAGCAGGAGAGGACTCTTTAAAGTAGAGACACTACATACTGATATACACCTGGACATCAGCAGGAGAGGACTCTTTAAAGTAGAGACACTACATACTGATATATACCTGAACATCATCAGGAGAGGACGCTTTAAAGTAGAGACACTACGTACTGATATATACCTGACCATCAGCAGGAGAGGACTCTTTAAAGTAAAGAGAACTACATACTGATATACACCAGTAAATGAACCGCTTTAAATAACAGTAAAATACAGCAGAAGCTAAAAAATGTTGTCCCACTTCTTTCAAACTTCCATGTTTTTACACAGGATTTTAGGTTTTTGAAGTTTCAAACCTGGCACATTCATAAATGTACACAGACTCTTGTGGTTCATTTTCTATGTCTGATGTTTCTATGAAATCGTTTTCTTCGCAGAGTTAATGACTACAAAACAGGCAGGATAACTTTTCAATAGTCCTTTGCCAAGTTTTGACAGGTGAAATATGTACTTCGGAGGAAGCTAACTTCAGTTTAATGATAGTGTTTATGAGTCACAGTAGAAGAACAGGTTAGCGACAGGGACTCTTTAAATGATTTGATATGCTCATTGACCTATTGTACGGAAAGCCAACAGTGCCATAAACTCCACTTTTTCAATTTATTTGATACATTATAGAGAAAAACTTGCAATATTATGGCACTGCTGGCTTTCCATTAGTTCTGTCCACATTTACATAACTTTCAGCTCGGTTCCTGTCCGCCCATCCTCGGGAATGTGGAATGCACCTGAACTGGATCCGGCACGAGGAAGAATGCCTGTGGAAAGTCGCCAATCCACCTGTTGTGGGACAGAAGCCTTTCCCCCAAAACTAAAATCATTTTCCAATCCTCTTCCTCTCTCTCCTGTCAGCTGTGGTGCAGTTTGTGGACTTTTACAACAATGGAGTGCTGCCTGTCTGAGGAGGAGACGCAGAACCTCAGGGTGCACAAAGAAATAGAGAGGCAACTTCGACAAGACAAAAATAAGTCTCACAATGAGGTGAAGCTGCTGCTTTGGGTGAGTTTCTTAAAGAACTTCCAACACGTTTTACACTGACATTAATGGGAACTAATTAACTACCAGTAAACTAAAATATTCCCTTGAAATATGGATATTTCCATTTAAACAGAGGTGGCAAAAGTACAAACTCTCTTTACTTAAGTAGAAGTACAGATACTTGTGTAAAAAAAGATGTTGGTAAAGAAGTACTGATTCAACTTTTTACTTAAGTACAGTTTCTGAAATTAAAGTTAAAAGTTACTTTTAAACTGGCTGTTTTTGTGCAACGCTAACTGCACCTTACATCATAATATAATATCATATTAATATAAGTGAAAATGAGGTTCATTTCATATTTACTTCCCACCTCTGCATTTCAATGTTGCCTATATATATGTTACCACATGGTTACAGCTCAGGTGAATTCAATGTTTTAACCCACAACGTTTTGTTGCTTGGCAAAACTGAAGAAAACACCTTTACTCAAACATGTCTTTTCTTTGTAAATGTTACTAGCTAAACTAAAATGTTCCTGTAAAAGGAGAACATCGTGTTGTGACAATATAGCACTGTCATTTTTTTTAGATATTTTATTTTAATTATAAGAATTGTGGCTGCATTGTCTAGCCTGCTGTTGGAGTGCTTAAAGCTACATTTTAACATCAGCAAGCTAACATGCTAACAATGACTATGCTAACATGCTGTTTAACATGTAACATGTATAACATGTTCATAACGTGGCACTGAAAGGGGGATGGCGGTAAATCTTTCTGTTGTTGCATTTGCTCTATTTGGACAAATGTGGTGACCATGACATAGAGAGCACTGTGCACCGTTTATTCCTTGTGTCTTAATTTATTTATGTACATTGCCTTGTTTTTTATGCTGCTGCAACGCAAACACTTCCCAAATTGGGATCAATAAAGAATCTCTCTCTCTCTACCCATATATCTACCTATCTATCCATCCGTCTATCTATCTCTCTCTCCGTCTATCTATCTCTCTCTCCGTCTATCTCTCTCTCTCCGTCTATCTATCTCTCTCTCTGACTATCTATCTATCTAAATATGGTGCACGTATATAAAAACACCATCATAATATCTATATATTAACTGTTGTAAATATGCTGCTAAAAGACAAGGAAGACCACGGAAGGAAATTATATTTTAAGCATCCTTATCCAAGGACTACTCTTAAACAAATGTGTATTTCGGTACTTGGTGTACAATTGTGGAATTCTCAACACAAGGATCTAAAGAATTGTATTTGTATTTTTCAGTTAAAGAAGTTGTATAAATTAAGAAAGATGGGACTCTATGAAGCAGAATGTGAATACGTCTGTGTACTCTGGTCCTTCATGTTTTTGATGTCTTTGATGTGATGTCTCCTCTGTATTTGCGGGTGCCATTGTTATTGTTGTTATTGTTATTATCATCATGTGTCGCTTTCCACCTTCTTCTCCAGTAGGACTCAGATGAGGGTGTTGCACTTTTCTTTTCCTTATACTTGTGATGTTTTGTTTCTTTCCGTTAACCGTCAAGTGGGAAATAAGTATTTTTTTGTGTGTTTCTCTTAGTATCCTAAGATACTGTTATGTTTGGCTGTGAAAAAAAATTAATAATTAATTATTATGAAGGGCAGACCATCTATTTGTATTTATTTGTTTTTTAGAAAGGGGCCGGTCACATAAGATGTTATTCTTCTCCCTGCTCCTTTCCGCTCAATGGGAGAGTCATGTTTTGTGGCAATTATTGTACATTTGGTTTTGCGTACCATGAGCGGGACAAATAAAAATGAATGAAATGAAAAAAATATCTACGTCACATATTTTAAAGAAAACGAAGGATAATCAGATTTAACTTTGTTGACAATCCATCTAAGAGTTGTTGAAACAAAAACAGAAGTATTTCCTCGTGATCTAAAAGTGGTGGACTGACCTCAGACTGCATCATTAAACTGCAAGTCATTGTTGGCTTGAGCTGACAAATCCAAAAGTATCTGGACCAATAGATGGCAAGGCTTTGGTATGTGCTGTTGAATGGATTGTTGTTGTTTTTTTGAAGTAGTTACCGGATCCTTCCGCATTCCTCACATAGCCGTAAAGGGTCATGCTAGGTCAGCCCTAACCCATGCATGCAACTTTTTAGCATTTGTCTGATTCGTCTACATGCATTAAGATAATATAAGAGGTACTTTGTTGTTCCCAATTTGGGAAATGTTTGCGTTGCAGCAGCATAAAAAAAACACAAAAACAAAACTAGGCATTGCATACATTTAAGCCCCTGTCACACTGTCCCGAAATTGACACCCGATGGACACACGATAAGGAAATGTTGAAATTCGGCTGTGATCGTAGCAACATCGGGCCGTTCGTGAGGCATCTAAGCCATCGTACGACCCCGGTGGAATTTCTCAGGCTCCGGCAGCAACTTCGTGAGCGGCAACTTCGTGAGCACTCGTGAGGGCATCTCGTCAAGTCGTGTCATCTTCGTGTTATCATCGGTGCATTCGCCCTCACTCTGATCGGGGCGAATGCCCGATGGCACCGATGATAACACGATGCCCTCACGATGGCCTTACGAAGGGCAAATGACACACGAATTCAACACGAAAATGAACCTTCTCAAGGTCCTTCGGCAATTTGTTGGCATGCCAAAGATTTTGCCACCGCTCACGAAGTTGCTGCCGGAGCCTGAGAAACTCCACCGGCGGTCATACGAAGGCTTAAGATGCCCTCACGAACGGCCCGATGCTACGATCACAGCTGAATTTGAACATTTCCTTTATCGTGTCCACCGGGTTGTTTTATTGCACAACAAAATCATGTAAACATATTATGTAAATAACCCAATGTGTGTTCTGTGAAACTAAAAAGGATATAATATATTATTTTGAAGGCGAGTTGACAGGAAGGTGTTGTTGCTATGGAAACAACATGACGGAGAAAACTTAATATCTTCTCCATATAAAGACGGATAAAGTAAAGAACAAAGTCTGAAGATATCAGTGCAGTATCATAGTACTGTAACATAATTGTTTGTGTTACTTTCGTTGCAGTTGTACGTCTTAAATGTAATGTGTGTTCGGGGCCATCTTCGTGCGAAATTCACAATTCAATATTCGTGTGTCCATCGGGTGTCAATTTCGGGACAGTGTGACAGGGGCTTAAAGAGTAGAAATAAACAATACTAAAATAAAAAAAACTGAATTAAAGCAGCATTAAAAAGTAGAAAGTATACAGTAGGCTGTGAAGATAACACAATCTACTGTATAAACACTATTGAAGGGAACATGCATTATGCGACATACATGACATAGAATTAGAAATGCTCAGTGCAGGACATTAAAACATAATCCTTTCGTTGGACAGCGACGATAATGAGTAAACAGCCGTCTTATTAAATCAAGCTTTTGATTTTCAACTATCAAAACAGCCCACTTTGGTCTGGAGGTTGGATTCCCCCCGGTAAAGGTCTGACTAATGGTTAACGTTCTTAGGCATTTTGTTTGCTTCGCTGACTCTCGTATCCAGTCCAGAGGAACTACCCGGTGACAGGAAGTGGCTGATTAACTTTCACCGATCAAACCCAACCCACGTGTTCCTTTTTATTCATTTCTGTCTTGTCTTTTTTATGTAGGTTCTTACTGTCTGACGTTTTTAAGATTTCCATGGATGTAAGTGAATTAAATTACACCTATTTGCTCTTATATCCAAGTGAGTAATAAGATCAGCTTTGGAGTGTTTTATAGAAACAAATGGAAGGTGGGCAGATGCACCCACTCCCCTCTATAGCCTCGGGGTGAATATATAAATAACCTCTGAAACATCTAAAAGTATTCTTCCATTGTTAATCAAATAACTTGTTGTTCTTGTTTGCCGAAGTCCCGTTGAGCGACAGCTGATTGATGTCTGGCTGATTTTATTTTTAAGTGTTTGTCCTATTTCTGGCGTCGCTTTGATCTGATTCCATGTCTCATCCTTTGCGTCTCGTTCATCTCCTTTGCCTAGGGACTGGGGAAAGTGGGAAGAGCACTTTCATCAAACAGATGAGGATCCTTCATGGCGCGGGATACAGTGAAGCTGACAGGAAAGGCTTCACTCGCCTCGTGCACCAGAACATCATCACGGCCGTCAAGGCGCTGATCAGCGCCATGACAACGCTGCGGATCGACTACGACGACGACCAGAACAAAGTGAGAAACTGCAGGGTTTAGAAGAGACATGAAGAAGAGGGGACACATGTTGATGTAGAAGAGACATGAAGAAGAGGGGACACATGTTGATGTAGAGAGACATGAAGAAGAGGGGACACATGTTGATGTAGAGAGACATGAAGAAGAGGGGACACATGTTGATGTAGGAGAGACATGAAGAAGAGGGGACACATGTTGATGTAGAAGAGACATGAAGAAGAGGGGACACATGTTGATGTAGGAGAGACATGAAGAAGAGGGGACACATGTTGATGTAGAAGAGACATGAAGAAGTGGATTTTGCTGAATAGGGGGCCTTTAAGTCCAGTTGTCCAAGAGAAGCTATCCGGTACTCGTCTATTAATAAGTCCGTTAAATGTTGAAAGTGATTGTTTATATCCCTGTGTGTGTGTGTGTGTGTGTGTGTGTGTGTGTGTGTGTGTGTGTGTGTGTGTGTGTGTGTGTGTGTGTGTGTGTGTGTGTGTGTGTTGTGTGTGTGTGTGTGTGTGTGTGTGTGTGTGTGTGTGTGTGTGTGTGTGTGTGCGCGTGTGCGTGCGTGTGTGGTGTGTGCGTGTGTGTGTGTGCGTGTCTCAGAGCCATGCACAGAAGCTGAGCCAGGTGGAGGACGACCAGGTTCTCACTTTGGAGGCTTGGCAGACGGAGGCCGTTCAGAGAGTGTGGAGCGACCGAGGTGTTCAGAGGTGCTACGACCGCCGGAGGGAGTTCCAGTTATCAGACTCTGCCAAATAGTAAGACCTTAATATACTCAGAGAGGGCAAACAACTGTTTTAAACTTTAATTACCGCTGTTGCGCCCCCCCCCTTGTGTGTGTGTGTGTGTGGGGGGGGGGCGCAACTTCCAACAGGAGTCATGTGGGGGGGGGGGGCCTTGGGGAAAAAAGGTTGGGAGCCCCTGCAGTAAGCAGTCTCATGGAGCGACATCGATGCAGCAGTGGCCGTTCTTACATCTAAACCAGGGGTGGGGAACCTCCGGCCCCCGGGCCGTATACGGCCCGCGACACAATTTGGTACGGCCCTCGAGGTAATTTATAAACACGCAAAAAAGAAAAAAAATCTAGAATCTAGACCGCACAAAAAAGTAAACAAGCGAGTGCCTGTTTTTCCTGGCCAAGGTCAGGGTCCTTGAACACAACACGAGCCTAACGTGTCATCACGTGGTATATGTCTCGTCTGCGGAGAGCACCGGAACGTGGCTCGGCACTTCAGATAAGGAGCCGTACACATGCCGCAGTTTCTGCGTGTCTGTGTCTTTAGCTGAAAGCCCAGTGGCGATCTGCTCATCTGTCACACTGATCAGACAGTCAATAACTTTGTTGTTATCATTAGCATCTGGTTAGCTAGCTATGCTAACGAATATAAGAAGCTTTTTCTCCAACCAGTGAGGTAAAGGCACATCTTTATATGATCATTATAGTTAGAAAAAAACAAGAGAATAAAGTAAACGGGTATAAAATACTATATGACAGTAACAAAAAGTTGTTATTAATAAACAAGAATACAGTTTGAAAGGGGAGTGATTTGTAAAATATCCATAAAGAAAAAGTAAATCTGCTTACAGTTCTGTTTCATATGGGTGTTGAGAGATGTTTCCATAGATCTCTTAATGTTGCTCTCAAAGTGCACCAGATTGATGCTTTCAACTTCAATATTAAAAAAAATCTTCCCGGGAGGAGGTTAGGTCCCCCCCCCCCCCACTTAAATCATGTCCACATGGATAGGAAACTAATACATTTGCACATTTCCATCTTTCTGTTTTGGTGGTCATGCCACAACCGTGCACGTGCATGCATACGTGAGTCATGGTAAAATATCTGGATTAAGAGGTTGCTTTTTCTTTGCACAGCATGAAAGAAAGAAGAAATAAATGGGCTGTGATTTTAGTTTTTTTAAGCAGAGGTCAATAATTTGTACGGCCCTCGGAGGATGTTGAACAAATTTAAATGGCCCTTGAGAGGAAAAAGGTTCCCCACCCCTGATCTAAACTAAGTGGGAAAAGCATAGCCGTATCCAAGCAGGATGTTCAGCGTGCATGCTTTGTTTTTTCACCCCTCAGTTACCTGACCGACTTGGACAGAATCACAACCCGGTCGTTTATCCCCGATGTTCAGGACATCTTGAGGGTCAGGGTCCCCACCACCGGCATCATCGAATACCCCTTTGACATTACACATCAGTTCATAAGATCATCTTCAGGTAGGCTATCGTTTCTTTTCTACACGGAGAGCTTGGGGCTGGGAAGCAGTGTCGACTCGCAGTCAAAACATCCACTGGACATTTCCATTGATTGCTCTTGAATGTTTATTGCCAGAAAACTAAACACGAAAACAATATCACTTTGTAACTTAAACTTTAGCAGCAGATCCTAATAACCAGTTTGAAGGAGACCGCGGCCAATGACAGTAGCGGGATGGTGCATTGTTTTAATTCTCTGTCTCTAAAGAAACACACAAATAATTGCATCCCAAGTTGCTGACTATGTTTTCCTCTCAAGGAACTTGCGCAACATTTTGGAGCTACAACACATTGAGACAAAGACAAAGCTTTCCAAGTATTGTAGGAGAACATACCGCTGTCATGTCTTTTATGCTCTGGTGCTTTTATGACTTCTTAGCATGTGGGTTCATTGATCATTGTACGCAGGGCCGGCCCTCGGCATAGGCAGTATAGGCGAATGCTAAGGGCGCATCAACCCATAGGGGGCGCCAAAAATTGGGGAGAAAAAAAAGTTAGAAATTAAAAAATATATTTTTTTCTAAATTTCATAACAACACAATTTCCCGATTTTGGATCAACAAAGTACATCTTATTATCTTATAAACAGAACTACGCCTATATTGCGTACAGCGCCCATAAACGATGGCACCCCCCCCCACCAAAAAATCAAGTTGAACTGCCCCAGCCCCAGTAAAAACCAGAGGTTTATGTGAAATTGTTATTTTTTTTTAAATAATGGTTTTAGTGTGCAATTATAGGTTTTAATTTTATATTTGTGTTCATTTAAAATAAATCAAACTCCCAAAAAACGTACACAGCTTCTGTGTGCTTTTATTAACATTGGAATTTACATTGTAAGCGGCCGCGGGGGTCGAGCTTTAGAGAGCTCTCTCCTGAAAGACTGAGAGGCTCTGATAACCTCAGCTCAGTGAGGGTAAAGGCACACCCTTATATGATCATTATAGTTATAAAAAAAATAAGAGAACAGGTGAAAAAAACAGGTAAAAAGTCCCCCCCCAACTTAAATCATGTTCAAATGGATAGGAAAACTAGATACAGTTGCACACAATCTGGTGTCCATATCTTTCTGTGTTGGTGGTAATGCCACAACCATGCATCGCGAGTGCGAGTCATAGTAAGTGTAGTGTCTGCATTTGGGGGGGGGGGGGCGCCAGCTAAAATCTTGCCTAAGGCAGCAAATTGGTTCAGGGCCGGCCCTGATTGTACGCCTCCTATGTGGATTGTCTTATTGTTTATTCAAGCACTTTGTGACTTTGTCTGTGAAAAGCGCTTTATAAATAAACTTTACTTACGGGCTAACTATGAAATCAGCAGCTCGATTATCATTAGCATGCTAATAGCTATAGCTCATAAGCACATTCCATTTATCACGTGACATAATAATTAGTGTGCGTTTGGTTTTTTGTTGTTTCTAGTATTTATGCTGCGCCATTACAGCTTCATATTAAGCATCCATCTCTTGGCAAAAGTCAAATGGAGAACTATTCCTTTCATAACCTTTCATTATTTTAATGCTTGACCGTGTGCTCTTTCAGGATGGTGGATGTGGGGGGGGGCAGCGCTCTGAGAGGAGGAAGTGGTCCACTGCTTTGAAACGTCAAGACCCTCATCTCCTGGCGGCGCTCAGCGAGTACGACCAGGTCCTTTTCGAGAGCGAGAACGATGTGAGTTCACTTTCTTCTTGCCATTTTAAAGGTCACCTATTGTGCAACATCCTCTTCTTCACGTCTAATGCGCTTCTACAGTCGAACATGTGTCCCCTCTTCTCCATGTCTCTTCTACATCAACATGTGTCCCCTCTTCTCCATGTCTCTTCTACATCAACATGTGTCCCCTCTTCTCCATGTCTCTTCTACATCAACATGTGTCCCCTCTTCTCCATGTCTCTTCTACATCAACATGTGTCCCCTCTTCTCCATGTCTCTTCTACATCAACATGTGTCCCCTCTTCTCCATGTCTCTTCTACATCAACATGTGTCCCCTCTTCTCCATGTCTCTTCTACATCAACATGTGTCCCCTCTTCTCCATGTCTCTTCTACATCAACATGTGTCCCCTCTTCTCCATGTCTCTTCTACATCAACATGTGTCCCCTCTTCTCCATGTCTCTTCTACATCAACATGTGTCCCCTCTTCTCCATGTCTCTTCTACATCAACATGTGTCCCCTCTTCTCCATGTCTCTTCTACATCAACATGTGTCCCCTCTTCTCCATGTCTCTTCTACATCAACATGGTCCCCTCTTCTCCATGTCTCTTCTACATCAACATGTGTCCCCTCTTCTCATGTCTCTTCTACATCAACATGTGTCCCCTCTTCTTCATGTCTCTTCTACATCAACATGTGTCCCCTCTTCTTCATGTCTCTTCTACATCAACATGTGTCCCCTCTTCTTCATGTCTCTTCTACATCAACATGTGTCCCCTCTTCTTCATGTCTCTTCTACATCAACATGTGTCCCCTCTTCTTCATGTCTCTTCTACATCAACATGTGTCCCCTCTTCTCCATGTCTCTTCTACATCAACATGTGTTCTTCATGTGTGTTCTCTGTGTGTCCCCTCTTCTCCATGTCTCTTCTACATCAACATGTGTCCCCTCTTCTCCATGTCTCTTCTACATCAACATGTGTCCCCTCTTCTCCATGTCTCTTCTACATCAACATGTGTCCCCTCTTCTTCATGTCTCTTCTACATCAACATGTGTCCCCTCTTCTTCATGTCTCTTCTACATCAACATGTGTCCCCTCTTCTTCATGTCTCTTCTACATCAACATGTCCCCTCTTCTTCATGTCTCTTCTACATCAACATGTGTCCCCTCTTCTTCATGTCTCTTCTACATCAACATGTGTCCCCTTCTTCATGTCTCTTCTACATCAACATGTGTCCCCTCTTCTTCATGTCTCTTCTACATCAACATGTGTCCCCTCTTCTTCATGTCTCTTCTACATCAACATGTGTCCCCTCTTCTTCATGTCTCTTCTACATCAACATGTGTCCCCTCTTCTTCATGTCTCTTCTACATCAACATGTGTCCCCTCTTCTTCATGTCTCTTCTACATCAGCATGTGGCCAGATTTTGGTCACTTGATGATGTCATAAACGATGTGTTGTCTTGAGTAACCATTAGCCAATCAGTAACCAAGGTAACCCCCCCCCCCTTATCACCTGAATCTCCTCTAGAGCTCCATTGAGTTCTTTGTAACCAAATGTCTCTCAGAGGGGCGTGGGGAGGGGCTCCTTATTTTCATCTAAAGTAACAGACAGAGAATCAGCACTTTGGAAACAGGGCTGAAACAGAGGGGATTATGGGTAATGCTGCAATGATCTGTTTGGTGTTTCAGCCAATCAGAGACAGGCTCTGTCTATATCTGAGGACCTGTGATTGTAGTGATGAGAAACAGAATGATAGGGGAGCTTTTAATATATCTTTAAAAAACCTTTATATCAGTCTTTTGACTTTTCTCCCATCTCTTTTCTCCAGAATCGACTGCAAGAAAGCCTCGCCTTGTTCAAGACCATCCTCTCCTACTCCTTCTCCAGGAGTCCTCCACCATCCTCTTCCTGAACAAGAAGGACCTGCTGGAGGAGAAGATCTTACGCTCTCATCTGGCGACATACTTCCCGGCCTTCAAAGGTAAAGCATCCTTTCAGAGGGAAGTGGTGTTACTGTTGACTTCCTGTCATACATCCAACTGCCTTCAAAACCTATAACGTTCTTTTATATACTCTGCTTTGTTATAAATAAAACTGCCAAACTGCATATTTAGTTGCAACTAAAATGATTTGCTCTTTTTCTTTTCTTTCCTGGCACAAATATAAAAATAAATACTCCTAAAGTATTCCACGGGGTTTTCTGATGAATGAAATGTTTGATGTCCACAGCTGTCGTTAAGTTAACCACCGACTGCTTTTCTGCAGATTGATATGACAGCACATAGTCCCTTTATCCTCCTCAGCAACGTTCTGTTCTCCTTAGCAACGGTCTGTTCTCCTTAGCAACGTTTCTGTTTCTCCTTAGCAACGTTCTGTTCTCCTTGGCAACGTTCTGTTCTCCTTAGCAACGGTCTGTTCTCCTTATCAACGTTCTGTTTCTCCTTAGCAACGGTCTGTTCTCCTTAGCAACGTTCTGTTCTCCTTAGCAACGTCTGTTCTCCTTATCAACGTTCTGTTCTCCTTAGCAATGTTCTGTTCTCCTTAGCAACGGTCTGTTCTCCTTAGCAACGTTCTGTTCTCCTTAGCAACGGCCTGTTCTCCTTAGCAACGGTCTGTTCTCCTTAGCAATGGTCTGTTATAACAATAATAATAATAATACATGAGACTTGTATAGAGCTTTTCAGGAAACTCAAAGACGCTTAGTGTTTATATATAGTTGTTATCCTTAGTAACGGTATGTTATCCTTAGCAACGGTTTTTTCTCTTAGCAACGGTCTGTTAGCAAAAATTAACAGACCTCTGGAATGACCAAACAGTATTGGAAAACCTGAAACTTGTGCTTGTCTTATATTGTACTTCTTAGAGATATATATATATCTATATATGTGTGTTAATAATCCCACTTTTCAAATAAATTCAGTCAATCTTTGTTGATGAAAAAGCACAATAACTTATTTCCATAACAAGCTTGAAATAGACCCTTCATATTTCCCCTTTTCATGAGCCATCTGAGGCTTCTGTTTTGAACGAGCTGCCTACGAAATAAATGCAAACTGATGTAGAGCTGTGATAAACGTATTTGATTGAATCTGCTAACTCGTGATTTAATTTAGGAAGCAATATGCCTCGCCGCTAGTGAGGTCGAGCCCTTCCTATGTGTTTCTATATGTGACCCTCAGTGAGGACAGTTTGGACTCCCCTGCTTTAAGATGTCTCTCTGTTGGGAGACGATGGATCGTCTCTCAGAATGTAATGTCCTCTCTGTCCTCCACAGGTCCTCAGGGAGATGCCATAGCAGCACAAGAGTTCATCTTGCAACTGTACATGCAGAACCACAGCGGCCATCCCAAAAGTCTCTACAAACACTTCACCTGTGCCACGGACACCAAGAACATCAATATCGTCTTCAGCTCGGTCAAAGACACAATCTTCCAGGAGAACATTGACGTATTTAACCTGGAATAAGGCGGGGTGCAGACAGGAAGAAGAAGGAGCCTTCGGTCACATGTCGTAAAACGTTATGGACTTTTTTTTAATCTCTTGTCGGCTGCAGTGTGTTCAAAGACATCAGAGGTAGGCAGCCGTTCAGGTAAGAGACTGGAAGTGTGTATTGTTATCCTATTTAAGAAAACCCCCTGAAAACAGGTGCCGGACCTTAGGGTTTGTTCGGGTGGTTTTTATTTATTCCCTTCTAATTTTAAATGTATTTGTTTTCTCTTAGGATTACCTTTAATTACTTATCTTTAAAAACCTTTAATGTTTTGCTAATGTAAAGCAACTTTAGCTACCCTGAGTGCTATACAAATGTTATGTATCATTATTATGAAATATAATGCAATAATGAAATAAGAATTATTTAATTTACATTAATATGATTTAATGTAATGATGATAATAATAATAATATAAGAAGTAGTCGCCCCTTAAACAATAACTTGTTGTTGTGATGAATGTAAATTATAGCGCAGTTAGCTCGCTGCTGCACCACCACTGTAAATAAACATCTTGTTTAATTTTGGAAATTATTACATCTATTTTTACTCCAATAAATGTTGACTTTTGGATTTTAAAACGCAAAATGTTTCATCAATTATTTTTAATCTAACTGTACTAACAACATTATTTTAGCCTGATGTTAAAATGAAAGATACGCAGTGCTGAAATGTTGATTTTGACTTTAGATTTCTGAGGTATGACGAAGCGCTGAGCTTTCTGGTTCAGCCCGAGTTAATGATCCTCCTGGGTTATTATATAAGAGTTACTTCCATTCAGTTTGGGAGACACCCAATCCTTTATATCAAACTGGTTAGACAACTACTCGTCAACCCATCGGGACTGACAGGAAACAAAAGAAAAGCCGGGAACTAGACTGACTAGATCACATGTGTCAAACTCGAGGCCCGGGGGCCAAATCAGGGCCGTGGTGGATTGAATTTCGGCCCGCAGGATAATTTCTAATTCCTATTAGATCTGGCCCGCCAGGTATATTGCACCTTCCCTCCATCCTGAGGGTCTCCTCCGCTCAGAGCCAAACATTGATGACCTTGCACCCTGATGAGAGGCCAAGTGTCTGAGCTAGCATCACAGAGCAGCAACCTGAGTTCAATGGATGCTTCCTTCTGCACTTCCTCTCACGACAGCAGGACATGTTTGGTTTCTCTTTGAGGGGAATAGTTTTCTTGAAGCTGCTGTTGGCCTGTGGGGAAATGTACTCATAAGAAGTGACTCTGGAGAAGCTGCAGATAGAGCCATGAGAAATGAATGCAGCTGATTATTTAATGTTGTTTTTATAGGCAATAGTTTAAGCTTTGTTAGTTCCAGGTTTAAAATGTGCAATAAGTTCATTTCAATACGTTCTGCAGTAAACATTGAACCAGTCCGGCCCTCCACTAGCACCCATTTTTTAATTTTGGCCCACTGTGTGTTTGAGTTTGACCCTCCTGGACTAGATGGGTAGATGGATAGATGGGTAGATAGATAGATGGATAGATGGGTACTTTATTGATCCCAATTTGGGAAATGTTTGCGTAGCAGCAGCAGCATATATTCAGCACTGTTCCTAATCTTATTTTGTCACTAATTAAAAAAAATGGATATTGAAACCATACAAGTTCTCATTCTACCTTCAAAGTCAACTTTATTGTCAATCTTTCAGTTTGTGTGTACAGACAGAGAGTTCGAAATACTGTTTCCCACAATCCAGAGGAATACAAATATATAAAAATATGTATATTCACTCCTATAATATCCACCTTTCTTCTTTTTTTTTAACAACTTTGACATATAGATATTAAAATCACCCAAATAAGTGTTTTCATACTGGAGTGTGTACGTTTTCTTATCTGTTTCTTTCACTAACTTAAAGAAATATACAAACTGAAATCACCTGAATTTGTGTTTTAAACTAAATTAGGCTTTGAATGTACTTCAGTAAAAAGTACCCATAGCTAGCAGCTGTTTTAAAGAGTACCTGACCTCCCTTTATATTAATAGAACAATAATGTCATTGTTAGCTAATGAATGTTTCCATGGTGACAACGGAAGTAGAAAAGTAAGAAGTAGAAAGTACAGGTATTTGGTTCAAGGTAAGAAGTAGAAGTACAGGTATTTGGTTCAACATGAGAGAAGTAGAAAGTACAGGTATTTGTGTTCAACATGAGAGAAGTAGAAAGTACAGGTATTTGTGTTCAACATGTAAGAAGTAGAAAGTACAGGTATTTGGGTTCAACATGAGAGAAGTAGAAAGTACCGGTATTTGAGTTCAACATGTGAGAAGTAGAAAGTACAGGTATTGGGTTCAACATGAGAGAAGTAGAAAGTACAGGTATTTGGGTTCAACATGAGAGAAGTAGAACGTACAGGTATTTGAGTTTCAACATGTGAGAAGTAGAAAGTACAGGTATTTGAGTTTCAACATGTAAGAAGTCAAAGTAAAAAATTCGTCAGAAAAATAAGTAGTGGAGTAAAGTACTGATACCCAGAAACATGTACTTAAGTACAGTAACAAAGTATTTGTACTCCACTACTTCCCCTCTGGTGTGTGGTGATGATATATGACAGCAGCTGCACTCATTAACCACAAGCTGGGCGTGGTCACTTTTTGGCTTGAAGCGTTATCAACCTTTGTGCTAAACAGCGGTGCGGTTGTGCAAAGGTCTGTGCGGCTGCCGCCTGTCTTCCTGTCTTACCGTTGGGACCAAAGAGAGAAGGAGATATTCAGCTGAAGAGAAGACGCCTGTTTCTGTGGAGGGAGAGTCTGAGCAGGTAACATTGATCTTATCTGCTTTGCGGCTTTACAGTAGTCTCCTTTTTCGGAGTTAATGCAGAATATAAAGGACACATTTGAAGTTGCCTTAGCATTTTAGTTTCTGAGCGGTTTGATTATTTAAATAGACCCTGTTATGCTTTTTGGGGTTTCCCTTTCCTGTAGGTTTCTGTGCATGTAAATGGTCTGCAGAGGCTGAAATCCCACTTTCAGGGACATATAGACATCACTACGTAACACTCATGCTCCTATTGGCTAGCGCTCCGACACATTGTACCTGATAGGCTAAGGGGCGGGACATCTATTAGAGCCGGCCAGCTAACCAATCAGAGCAGACTGGGCTCTGGTTTCAGACAGAGGGTTGAAAAGAGGTGCTGCAGCTGAACATTAAAGCATGGAGACATGTCACAGTATACACTACATACTGATATACACCTGAACATCAGCAGGAGAGGACTCTTTAAAGTAGAGACACTACACACTGATATACACCTGAACATCAGCAGGAGAGGACTCTTTAAAGTAGAGACACTACATACTGATATACACCTGAACATCAGCAGGAGAGGACTCTTTAAAGTAGAGACACTACATACTGATATACACCTGAACATCAGCAGGAGAGGACTCTTTAAGGGCTAAAGCAATCTTGCAGCTGCGCAGTCGGGTTAATTATTACATGAATATAGCCCCGCTTTCCTCCCATGTAGTAATAAAGCCAGTGTATCCCCTCCAGACGCGGAAAAAGAATGACACAAAACGCCACTCCTCCTATTTTCTCCATTCACTTGCAAAAGCCGCTGAGCACGGAGAGCTGTCGGAGCAGGTGATCGCCCTTATTTGGTGATGGCCCAGATCACGTGACCACAAAATGGTGGAAGCTGTGAGCTTGTTTGTAAGCTGAGCATCTCCACGAGAGGCTGGGAGAAAAAGCAGGAAAGGCAGCACATCCATGCTCGAGACACACCGGGACAGAGACTCCAGAGGTGAGTATTCCCTAAAGAGATATGGAAAGAGAAAGATGTGTTTTATATTTTCTTTTCCTCACAGACAGGAAGAGGAGGAGGAGGAGGGAGGAGGGGTTTCTGTGATGAGAAGCAGCATCCTCATGGAGCTGATGCTGATTTTAGCTGTGTGTCATTGCTTATTATCCGTGTGTGCGTGTGTGTGTGTGTGTGTTGTGTGTGTGTGTGTGTGTATATATGTGTGTGTGTGTGTGCTGTACATGTTTCTGTGTATCGTCAGCATTGTGTTATGTGTACCTGAGTCAGCCATTCAGCATTTTTATTTTCCCTTTTAATACGATGACATCTTCCTCGTTTCCGGCTCCAGGAGGAAGGAGGGTGTTTCCTGAGCGAGCTCACGTGACTCACTGGGAGTTTGCATCATTGTATTTATTATTTTATATATTATTTGTATTGTATTGTACTATATATATATATATAATATATATATATTTTTTTTTAATATATTTTTTTAATTATTATTATAAAACATTATTTATTATTATTTTATTTCTATTTATTATTAGTTTTTATATTTTATTTATTCTTATTTTTTTATATTTATATTTATTCTTATTTTTTTATATTTATTCTTATTTTTTAAATATTTATATTTATTCTTATTTTTTTATATTTATATTTATTCTTATTTTTTATATTTATTCTTATTTTTTAATATTTTATTTATTCTTATTTTAATATTTATATTTATTCTTATTTTTTTATTATATTATTATTATTTTCTTTTATTTATTTTAAATGGAGCAACTGTCTGCACTGTACGGTTTCTGTGGATCGTCAGCATGATCATCCTCTCAGCCATTCGGCATTGTATTCCCCACCCTCTAACAGTCACTTCTTCCTCGTTTCCTTCCCTGCGAACGAGGATGCTTCCTTCCACTCGAACGAGAGCCGTGACTCGCTGTGAATTTGCATCAATCTGTGTTCAGGCGAGAGGGCTCTCTCTTCCTATTTGAATCAGCAGAGAGGAGGGGGAATGTGCTTTTCATGATGTAACACCCCTCCCCCTCCTGCAGTCTGAATGGGAAGCTGACCTTTAACCTCGATATCTTCCTCACTCTTTTCTCTGCTCTTGTTCTCACTCTGATGACTGAGGAGTCAGGGAAACAAATATGAGCATTGATCACGTTAAATCAATATATCATTTCTTAAAGGGGACCTATCGTGCAAAATGCACTTGTGATATATTTTATTCATAAACATGTGTCCCTGGTGCGTCGGGGAACTCACGCAGCGTCAGAAAATAAAACCCTCTCTCTTTTCCTCCGTACCCAAATCTTTTAAAAACGGGGAACAACGAGCGGATACAGATTTGCTGCCGATATGACGTCTAATCCGCGGCGGACCCACAGGGAGTTGCCATCAGAAACAATGCCTGACGTGTTTTGGACGTAATCTGGTCTTTGTTTACATTAGCAAGCCTCGCTAACACTCAGAGCTAACCTGTACTGAAGAGCACATGTGTTTAAAAGCAGGAAATAAAGAAAGGAACTCACCTTGTGATAAACCTGCAAGAGAAAAAGCATTTGAGCTCCATACTGTTTCAGAAATAATCCTTGATGTGGTTTAGAACAGGATGGCGTTTTAACACAGCAGAATTTAACTTTATCTCCGGTAGAATTCTGATCAGGCATTTACGGAAGAGGATTAGGGCCACGGTAAAACAATTTTTGGGAGCATTTGAAAAAAAAAATGTTGTGAGTGGCCCTAATCCACTTCCGTAGGTTTAGCTCCGCCTCCTCCTCCTCCTCCTCCTCCTCCTCCTTTTTTTTTTTTTTTTTAAGTAAGGACCCAAAATCCGCGTTTCTCTAACAGGACTGGAATAGAGGGATATGAGGGATTTTTTTAAATGCATGATCTGTTTGTATTTTAAGCAAAACACATCATAGACATGTTTGTATATATTTGTATATATATCTATTTGCATGATAGGTGCACTTTAAGACATGAAGGGGGGCTTCTTCTACTCATTATTTGTGTAGCTTGAGTTTTTGTGGCTGATATTAATGTCTGATTAAGAAGATTAGGGCTGTATCCGAATATTCGTTCGTTAGAGAACTATTCAGGTTTCAATTTCGTTATTCGGGGGGTTTTTTCCCCGTTTTTTTTTTTTAATTTATTGAAATCTCCAATATTAACGTAAAAGCTTGTGCCTCTTCGGGGGGTGCTAGCACTTAACCATAAACGTTATCGTTTACTTTCTCCGTGTTTATATGTAGAGATAGATATTACGTTGCTTCCATAGCTCTTCTAACTCTCCTTCAAAATAAAAGCATGTCCATACGAAATAGGAAGCCAAGCCAAATTACACTTAAGACTATACAACTGCAACGAAAGTAACACACACAATGCGATATCCTTTTCAATTTCAAAGAACACAAATTGGGTTATACATTAACAAATAACTACAACAATACTGTAGAATAACAAACAATGCCGTGAATACACCGAAATACACGTGTCGAAGCGGTTCGCTGCTGATTACTGCGCACCCCCCCCCCCCCCCCGCGCGGAACGAATATTCGCTGCTGATTACTACCGAATATCCGGAGCCCGAAAATGGTATTCGGGACAGCCCTACTTTCAACATACAACACAAATATGACGCTGATAATCTCTTAGAGTTGTTCACATGGCTAATGAAAACATGGAGCCATGCATAATGATGTACATGCTAACACAATGTTCCTGCTTTCTGCTCCTATAGGTGAACCGTCGTTGTTGCTGTTCTGCGAGTTTTGTGATCTGTGTTTCCTAAAGCTAGTTTTTTAGCGTTTATGCACAATAACAAACTCTGCAAGAGGCGGCATATGCAATCTACTGCTGCTTCTGCAACAAATAATTTCCCAAATTGGGATCAATAAAGTATATTTATCCATCTACACTATCCCCATTGATATTCCGAATCCATAACAGTCTTAAAACCTGATATTATCGCACATGTCTCATCAGAAAAGGCTGCAGTACATTTGGGAAAAAGCCCTATTGGGTAATATCCAAATGAAATGTGTTTTTTACGTAAAACAAAAAAACATACCCCGTTTCAAAATTGATATTGTCATAATTGGTATAACTATGGAATACTAGTCTTTTTAAATGACCTCAAACCTAGTTAGGCACAAACGTATTGTGGTTCTCTGCTCTCTGGTACTAAGAAAAGTATTTAAAAAGTGGTGGAGGAAGTATTCGGATCAGAGAAGTACAAGTGATTCAGTGTTAACATGTGAGTTACAGGTGGAAGCCACACATTGAAAGTTAATTATTATCAGTGGATGAAATCTCCAGTAAAATAACTTTAAATAACTTTCTCCAGGTCCTCCTGGGGATGGACCCGGCATCAGAGAGCAAGATGAACTCTGAGGGAGGCGAAGGACGACCAGGTGAGGCGCTCCGATCCAAAATGAAATGTTTGGTTTTTGATTTCTAACAAAGTAATAATAAT
Source organism: Chaenocephalus aceratus (assembly GCA_023974075.1). Classification (NCBI taxonomy): domain Eukaryota; kingdom Metazoa; phylum Chordata; class Actinopteri; order Perciformes; family Channichthyidae; genus Chaenocephalus; species Chaenocephalus aceratus. The sequence continues at coordinate 59,695 of JAMFTG010000659.1, read as the reverse complement.
AATAATAATAGATTTAAGGAAAGGAAGGAACAACAAATAAATATATAGTTAAAGTTAAAGTCAAATAATACAAAAACAATCAAACATTAAAAGCCAGATTGAAGAGGTGAGTGCTTTGAAGGTGGTGAGGTCGGTGCCGTCTCTGATGGGTTGGGGGAGTGAGTTCCAGAGGGAGGGGGCAGCGACGGAGAAGGCTCTGTCCCCCAGGTCCGGTGATTGAAGTAAGACATTTTTTTATGCTGTTGTTTGTCTGCAGTCCCTCCCACCTCCCTCACCCTGCAGGGTGGTCCCTCTCAGAGGAAGAAGCTCTCGGCCCCTCGCATCAGTCTGTCTCTGGACCAGAGCGAGGACGACCTGGGGGAGACGCCCGACGACCTGGACATCAACGTGGACGACCTGGACACCCCGGACGAGGGCGACTACACCGACCATGAGATGGACTGGGAAGGTGGGTCGAAAAAACCACATTCTTGATCCTGCAGGAGGCATAAAGGCTCACAATGTATTAGAGAAAGTATCGAATATAAAACGATAAGACTCCAGGTTCTGGATTTGTGAGCTAGTCTCTAACTTTTGCAATGTAAACGAATCAATCAATTCATCTTTATTTATATCGCTTTCCTCACACGCATGGTAACACAAAGGGCTTCACATTTAAAAAACAAACAAAATATACTACCCCAATTTGAGTTCATAGACAGAGCAACACATATCTTTGTGATTAATAAGAACACTTAATACTAACACTAGCCGATTAACAAAGGACTGAATACAATAATAATAACTACAATTCAATTAAAGGGGACCTATCATGCAAAATGCACTTTGTGATGTCTTCTCTCCATCACCGTGTGTCCCCGGTGCGTCGGGGAACTCACGCAGCGTCAGAAAATAAAACCCTCTCTTTTCCTCCGTACCCAAATCTCTAAAACGGGGAACAACAGAGCTGATCCAGATTTGCGTCCGATATGACGTAACATCTGAAATGTGGACCCACGGCCCAATCAGAAACGTTGCTATCAGAAACAATGCCCGACTGTTCTGGACGTAATATGGTCGGTGTTTACATTAGCATCGCTAGCACTCAGAGCTAACCTGTGCTGGAGAGCATGTGTGTGAAGAAGCAGGAAGTAGAAAGGAACTCACCTTGTGGTATAACCGGCGAGAGAGAAAGCCTTTGAGCTCCAGACTGGTTTAGAGAGAGTCCTTGATAATCCATGATATGGCGTTTCATCACGGCAGCGTTTAGTTTAGACGGTAGCTGCCGGGTCCCGCATGAGCTCAGATCCCTCCTTTAATTTTTGAAGTGAAATAGAGGGATATGAGGCATGGCTAGAATGGGTGATCTGTTTGGTATTTGGACCAAAACACTTCATAGACATGTTTTTTATATTTTTATATATCTGAGAGCTCTGCTATTGCCTAAAAATAGCATGATAGGCGACCTTTAAAAGCCAAACTAATAAGGGGGGTCCGGAGTTGGCTTTTTAAAACTGCGAAAATTCTCTGAGAAATATGTGTGTTGCTGTTTTTAAATTTGTTTGTTTTTAAATCCCTGCAACATTATAATAAGTGTTGTATGTAATGTTACAGTGCTCCAGACCAACAGGGTTTACTATAGCCGCTTTCACACCAAGTACTTTGCCGTACTGAGTACCCCGGCACTTAGTAATACGCCATGGAACTAAAGACTAAATACAGATCGCGTTCACACCAGAATAAGTTCCCTGGTGGAGGATTAGGTAAATGAAACCGCTGACGTCACTTCTTCTTCTTCTGCTTTGGGTTTTCTGGCAGGCCACAAACCACCGCGTATACTGCCACCCGCAGTCCCCGGAGTTGGGGACTGGCTTCAGGAGAAGCTGTTGGGAGTCCCAGCAGCTTCTACTGAAGCCTTCTGAGTAAATCGCCAGAACGCCGACACCTCCTCATCTCCACCGCTCCCATGTTTTATTTTGTGTTGCCATAAGTTAGTCTCTCTCCGTTTCTGCGCGGGGCTAATGCTAATGCTAATGCTAATAATGCTAATGCCAGCAAATGCAATGGCGGCTTCACTTTTTTACGGGGCATGGTTTGCAATTCGCCCAGCAAATAGAAATTGGTACTTTTTTCTCCCCAGGAAAGTACCACCTCTCAGCAGGCACTAAACACCGGGGTAAAAGTTCCCGGCACTAAGTACTCTTTTTGTGTGAACGCAAAATAAGGGGTACTAACGGAACTAAACGGGAAAAGTACTCCGGTGTGAACGCGCCTTATGATTTTGAGGGTCTTTTCTTCTTTAATAAGTCAAAATGTCTTCATAAGAAAAAAGAACAGAATCAGAATCAGGTTTATCACCAGGTAGGTTGAATTTGACTTGATGTCGTGGTGCATACATAAAAGTAAAACAAGAATTAAAAACACAGATAAAGAACTATTTTAAGAAAACTATAATAACATTAAAAAATAATAACAAATATAGCAGTATAGAATGGAATAAAATATGTGCAGTAATTATAAAAAAACAGATATTGTATACTTTGTGTGCATGAATGTAATGAACATGTATCGCATGTAGCTGCTTCACACCACTGCTGTTGCCCCAGTACCTCTAACTCAGTATCTGCCCCATCAGACCGTAACCCAGCCTCCAGGCCCAGTGAGCCGTCCTATTCCATCCCGACGTACAGCGCAGAGGAGGAGCGTCAGGACGGGAAGCTGTGGAGGGCCGTGGTCATCGGGGAGCAGGAGCACCGCATCAACATGAAGGTCATCGAGCCCTACATGAGGGTCATCTCACACGGAGGTGACTATTACTGGATGTTTATCACTATTACACTATTACTATTACTAACTAAAACAGTGTTATTCTCACTGTTAAGGTAAAGGGTGGTTTTCGTATCGTATCATGTGGCTTAGAAAACGTCTTTTAACCTCTCTCGATCTTCCTTAGCAACAGTCATTATAGTGCTTAACAACGGTCTCTACTACTGCCATACTGACCTCTGAAATGTCCCAATTGACCAATCAGAATCGAGCATTACATTAAGCCATGTAATAATAAATGTATTTCACACAAATAACACAAATCAAATGAAATGCAATGAAACAAAAATTATATAATTCATAAAAACTAATATAGATACAAACAATGTAATTAAACAAAATGTAAAATGCTAAGTTGATCAAATTGGTAATTCAATTATAAATGAAAATGGTGCTTTCCCAGGGCTGTACATATACTACCAATAGCATCAATTCTTTTATTAAAAGAAAACTTTTAAAGAGGTACATATTTTAGATTTGATGGAAAGCATGATAACACATTTCCTAATTGAAATGTTATTAATGCAGAAAAATTGCTTATTTTTTTACTTCAGTGCATTTCCCGTCTTGATTTCCTTTAACTCAAACTGCTGCAGCATCATAATATCCTCTTATAATTACTTCTGAAAATTAACTGTTACTTTTGTTTAGTATAGATAAATGCTGTGGTGTTTGTCTCTCGTATCTTAGGGAACTGTTCTCGATCAGAATGGACGAAAAACTAAAGAATATTGCACAAAGAAATGATATTTTGTTATCATCTATTTAGTCAGATTTGCTGCCTCAAAGGAACAAAAGCAAACAACCAATTTGATTGAAAGCATTGAGAACCGACAGCCTCTTTTCAGCTGCTTCGAAACGGGGATTTTATAGTTGGAGCTGAGTAAACATCTCTTGTTTACAGCAGGCCTGGCTATCTGATTCCGGAAGTGAAAGCCTATCACAGATGTTGTAGATTATCTCCCGTCTGCTGTGTCACAATCAGCCCATTGTTTTCGAGCTGGCTCCGGACACTTCCCGGCTAACGAGATGTCAGAACGATGTCTCACTCTGGAGATGTTCACACCTGGATGCCGGCCTAAAGAGGAAATGCAGGCTGAAATACAGGCTGAACTGCAGCCAGCTGACGAGATTACATCGTCCATCACACGGGGAATTTACCGCTAACGAAACACGGTGTACACTTCTGCATTCCTCTGCACTTTAGTACGATGGCTGTTTTACTATTTTATTTATTAAGAAAGGTGGCTTCTGCTGTCCAAATAAAGTCTACTTTAAAGAGTCCTCTCCTGCTAATGTTCAGGTGTATATCAGTATGTAGTGTCTCTACTTTAAAGAGTCCTCTCCTGCTGATGTTCAGGTGTATATCAGTATGTAGTGTCTCTACTTTAAAGAGTCCTCCCCTGCTGGATGTTCAGGTGTATATCAGTATTAGTGTCTCTACTTTAAAGAGTCCTCTCCTGCTGATGTTCAGGTGTATATCAGTATCTAGTGTCTCTACTTTAAAGAGTCTCCCCCCTGCTGATGTTCAGGTGTATATCAGTAATGTAGTGTCTCTACTTTAAAGAGTCCTCTCCTGCTGATGTTCAGGTGTATCTCAGTATGTAAGTGTCTCTACTTTAAAGAGTCCTCTCCTGCTGATGTTCAGGTGTATATCGTATGTAGTGTCTCTACTTTAAAGAGTCCTCTGATGTTCAGGTGTATATCAGTAGTAGTGTCTCTACTTTAAAGAGTCCTCTGATGTTCAGGTGTATATCAGTATGTAGTGTCTCTACTTTAAAGTGTCCTCTCCTCTGATGTTCAGGTGTATATCATTGTAGTGTCTCTACTTTTAAAGTGTCCTCTCCTGCTGGTGTTCAGGTGTATATCAGTATGTAGTGTCTCTACTTTAAAGAGTCCTCTCCTGCTGATGTTTCAGTGTATAATCAGTATGTGTGTCTCTACTTTAAAGAGTCCTCTCCAGCTGATTTCAGGTGTATATCAGTATGTAGTGTCTCTACTTTAAAGAGTCCTCTCCAGCTGATGTTCGGTGTATAGCAGTATGTAGTGTTTCTACTTTAAAGAGTCTCTCCTGCTGATGTTCAGTGTATATCAGTGTGTAGTGTCTACTTTAAAGAGTCTCTCCTGCTGATGTTCAGGTGTATATCAGATGTGGTGTCTCTACTTTAAAGAGTCCTCTCCAGCTGATGTTCAGGTGTATATCAGTATGTAGAGTCTCTACTTTAAAGAGTCCTCTCCTGCTGATGTTCATGTGTATATCAGTATGTAGTGTCTCTACTTTAAAGAGTCCTCTCCTGCTGAAGTTCAGGTATATCAGTATGTAGTGCCTCTACTTTAAAGAGTCCTCTCCTGCTGAGTTCGGTGTATATCAGTGTATGTAGTGTCCCTACTTTAAAGAGTCCTCTCCTGCTGATGTTCAGGTGTATATCAGTATGTGGTCTCGACTTTAAAGAGTCCTCTCCTGCTGATGTTCAGGTGTATATCAGTATGTAGTGTCTCTACTTTAAAGAGTCCTCTCCTGCTGATGATCAGGTGTATATCAGTATGTAGATCTCTAACTTTAAAGAGTCCTCTCCTGCTGAGTTCAGGTGTATATCAGTATGTAGTGTCTCTACTTTCAAAGAGTCCTCTCCTGCTGATGTTCAGGGTGTATATCAGTAGTAGTGTCTCTTACTTTAAAGAGTCCTCTCCTGCTGATGCTCAGGGTATATCCGTATGTAGTGTCTCTTTAAAGAGTCTCTCCTGCTGATGTTCAGGTGTATATTCAGTGTGTAGTGTCTCTACTTTAAAGAGTCCTCTCCTGTTGATGTTCAGGTGTATATCAGTGTGTATTGTCTCTACTTTAAGAGTCCTCTCCTGCTGATGTTCAGTGTATATCAGTATGTAGTCTCTACTTTAAAGAGTCTCTCCTGCTGATGTTCAGGTGTATATCAGTATGTAGTGTCTCACTTTAAAGAGTCCTCTCCTGCTGATGTTCGGTATATCAGTATGTAGTGTCTCTACTTTGAAGAGTCCTCTCCTGCTGATGTTCAGGTGTATATCAGTATGTAGTGCTCTACTTTAAAGAGTCCTTTCCTGCTGATGTTCAGGTGTATATCAGTATGTGTGTCTCTACTTTAAAGAGTCCTCTCCTGCTGATGTTCAGGTGTATATCAGTAGGTAGTGTCTCTACTTTAAAGAGTCCTCTGATGTTCAGGTGTATATCAGTATGTGTCTCTACTTTAAAGAGTCCTCTGATGTTCAGGTGTATATCAGTATGTAGTGTCTCTACTTTAAAGAGTCCTCTCCTGCTGATGTTTCAGGTGTGTATCAGTATGTAGTGTCTCTACTTTAAAGAGTCCTCTCCTGCTGATGTTCAGGTGTATATCAGTATCTAGTGTCTCTACTTTAAGAGTCCTCTCCTGCTGATGTTCAGGTGTATATCAGTGTGTAGTGTCTCTACTTTAAAGAGTCCTCTCCTGCCGATGTTTAGGTGTATATCAGTATGTAGTGTCTCTACTTTAAAGAGTCCTTCCTGCTGATGTTCAGGTGTATATCAGTATGTAGTGTCTCTACTTAAAGAGTCCTCTCCTGCTGATGTTCAGGTATAATCAGTATTTAGTGTCTCTACTTTAAAGAGTCCTCTCCTGCTGATGTTCAGGGTGTATATCAGTATGTATGTCTCTACTTTAAAGAGTCCTTCTCCTCTGCTGATGTTCAGGTGTATATCAGTAGGTAGTGTCTCTACTTTAAAGAGTCCTCTGATGTTCAGGTGTATATCAGTATGTAGTGTCTCTACTTTAAAGAGTCCTCTGATGTTCAGGTGTATATCAGTTCTAGTGTCTCTACTTAAAGAGTCCTCTCCTGCTGATGTTCAGGTGTATATCGTGTTGTAGTGTCTCTACTTTAAAGAGTCCTCTCCTGCTGAGGTGATATACACCTGAACATCAGCAGGAGGGACTCTTTTAAGTAGAGACTCTACATACTGATATACACCTGAACATCAGCTGGAGAGGACTCTTTAAAGTAGAGACACCACATACTGATATACACCTAACATCAGCAGGAGAGGACTCTTTAAAGTAGAGGACACTACACACTGATATACACCTGAACATCAGCAGGAGAGGACTCTTTAAAGTAGAGACACCACATACTCTATCACCTGAACATCAGCGGAGAGGACTCTTTAAAGTAGAGACACTACATACTGATATACACTGAAACACCAGCAGAGAGGACTCTTAAAGTAGAGACACTACATACTGATATACACCTGAACATCAGCCGAGGACACTTTAAAGTAGAGACACTACATACGATATACACCTGAACATCAGAGGACTCTTTAAAGTAGAGACACTACATACTGATATACACCTGAACATCAGGGACTCTTTAAAGTAGAGACACTACATACTGATATACACCTGAACATCAGCAGGAGAGGGACTCTTTAAAGTAGAGACACACATACTGATATACACCTGAACATCAGCAGGAGAGGACTCTTTAAAGTAGAGACACTACATACTGATATACACCTGAACATCAGCAGGGAGGACTCTTTAAAGTAGAGACACTAGATACTGATATACACCTGAACATCAGCAGGAGAGGACTCTTTAAAGTAGAGACACTACATACTGATATACACCTGAACATCAGCAGGGGAGGACTCTTTAAAGTAGGACACTACATACTGATATACACCTGAACATCAGCAGGAGAGGACTCTTTAAAGTAGAGACACTACATACTGATTACACCTGAACATTAGCAGGAGAGGACTCTTTAAAGTAGACTTATTTGGACAGCAGAAGCCACCTTTCTTAATAAATAAAATATTAAAAACGCCATCGTACTAAAGTGCAGAGGAATGCAGAAGTGTACACCGTGTTTCGTTAGCGGTAAATTCCCCGTGTGATGGACGATGTAATCTCGTCAGCTGGCTGCAGTTCAGCCTGTATTTCAGCCTGCATTTCCTCTTTAGGCCGGCATCCAGGGTGAACATCTCCAGAGTGAGACATCGTTCTGACATCTCGTTAGCCGGGAAGTGTCCGGAGCCAGCTCGAAAACAATGGGCTGATTGTGACACAGCAGACGGGAGATAATCTACAACATCTGTGATAGGCTTTCACTTCCGGATCAGATAGCCAGGCCTGCTGTAAACAAGAGATGTTTACTCAGCTCCAACACTATAAAACTCCCCGTTTCGAAGCAGCTGAAAAGAGGCTGTCGGTTCTCAATGCTTTCAATCAATTGGTTGTTTGCTTTGTTCCTTTGAGGCAGGAGTAGAGAGTGAGTAAAGAGTCCTCTCCTGCTGATGTTCAGGTGTATATCAGATGTAGTGTCTCTACTTTAAAGAGTCCTCTCCTGCTGATGTTCAGGTGTGTATTCAGTATGTAGTGTCTCTACTTAAAGAGTCCTCTCCTGCTGATGTTCGGTGATATCAGTAGGTAGTGTCTCTACTTTAAAGAGTCCTCTGATGTTCAGTGTTTGTATATCAGTATGTAGTGTCTCTACTTAAAGAGTCCTCTGATGTTCAGGTGTATATCAGTATGTAGTGTCTCTACTTTAAGAGTCCTCTCCTGCTGATGTTCAGTGTGTATCAGTATGTAGTGTCTCTACTTTAAAGAGTCCTCTCCTGCTGATGTTCAGGTGTATATCAGTATCTAGTGTCTCTACTTTAAAGAGTCCTCTCCTGCTGATGTTCAGGTGTATATCAGTGTGTAGTGTCTCTACTTTAAAGAGTCCTCTCCTGCCGATGTTTAGGTATATCAGTATGTAGTGTTTCTACTTTAAAGAGTCCTCTCCTGCTGATGTTCAGGTGTATATCAGTATAGTGTCTCTTTTAAAGAGTCCTCTCCTGCTGATGTTCAGGTAATATCAGTATTTAGTGTCTTCTACTTTAAAGAGTCCTCTCCTGCTTGATGTTCAGGTGTTATATCAGTATGTAGTGTCTCTACTTTAAAGAGTCCTCTCCTGCTGATGTTCAGGTGTATATCAGTAGGTGTTGTCTCTACTTTAAAGAGTCCTCTGATGTTCAGGTGTATATCAGTATGTAGTGTCTCTACTTTAAAGAGTCCTCTGATGTTCAGGTGTATGTATATCAGTAGTGTGTATCTACTTTAAAGAGTCCTCTCCTGCTGGTGTTCAGGTGTATATCAGTATGTAGTGTCTCTACTTTAAAGAGTCCTCTCCTTGCTAATGTTCAGGTGTATATCAGTATGTAGTGTGTCTCTACTTTAAAGAGTCCTCTCTGCTGATGTTCAGGTTGTATATCAGTATGTAGTGTCTCTACTTAAAGAGTCCTCTCTGCTGATGTTCAGGTGTATATCAGTATGTAGTGTCTCTACTTTAAAGAGTCCTCTCCTGCTGATGTTCAGGTATATATCAGTATTTAGTGTCTCTACTTTAAAGAGTCCTCTCCTGCTGATGTTGAGGTGTATATCAGTATGTAGTGTCTCTACTTTAAAGAGTCCTCTCCTGCTGATGTTCAGGTGTATCTCAGTATGTAGTGTCTCTACTTTAAGAGTCCTCTCCTGCTGAGTTTGGTGTATATCAGTATGTAGTGTCTCTACTTTAAAGAGTCCTCTCCTGCTGATGTTCAGGTGTATATCAGTATGTAGTGTCTCTACTTTAAAGAGTCCTCTCCTGCTGATGTTCAGGTGTATCTCAGTATGTAGTGTCTCTACTTTAAAGAGTCCTTCCTGCTGATGTTTTGGTGTATATCAGTATGTAGTGTCTCTACTTTAAAGAGTCCTCTCCTGCTGATGTTCAGGTGTATATCAGTACGTAGTGTCTCTACTTTAAAGAGTCCTCTCCTGCTGATGTTCAGGTATATCAGTATGTAGTGTCTCTACTTTAAAGAGTCCTCTCCTGCTGATGTTCAGTGTATATCAGTATGTAGTGTCCTACTTTAAAGAGTCCTCTCCTGCTGATGTTCAGGTGTATATCAGTATGTAGTGTCTCTACTTTAAAGAGTCCTCTCCTGCTGATGTTCAGGTGTATATCAGTATGTAGTGTCTCTACTTTAAAGAGTCCTCTCCTGCTGATGTTCAGGTGTATATCAGTAGTAGTGTCTCTACTTTAAGAGTCCTCTGATTGTTCAGGTGTATATCAGTATGTAGTGTCTCTACTTTAAAGAGTCCTCTGATGTTCAGGTGTATATCAGTATGTGTGTCTCTACTTTAAAGAGTCCTCTCCTGCTGATGTTCAGGTGTGTATCAGTATGTAGTGTCTACTTTAAAGAGTCCTCTCCTGCTGATGTTCAGGTGTATATCAGTATCTAGTGTCTCTACTTTAAAGAGTCCTCTCCTGCTGATGTTCAGGTGTATATCAGTGTGTAGTGTCTCTACTTTAAAGAGTCCTCTCCTGCCGATGTTTAGGTGTATATCAGTATGTAGTGTCTCTACTTTAAAGAGTCCTCTCCTGCTGATGTTCAGTGTATATCAGTATGTAGTGTCTCTACTTTAAAGAGTCCTCTCCTGCTGATGTTCAGGTATATATCAGTATTAGTGTCTCTACTTTAAAGAGTCCTCTGATGTTCAGGTGTATATCAGTATGTAGTGTCTCTACTTTAAAGAGTCCTCTGATGTTCAGGTGTATATCAGTATGTAGTGTATCTACTTTAAAGAGTCCTCTCCTGCTGGTGTTCAGGTGTATATCAGTATGTAGTGTCTCTACTTTAAAGAGTCCTCTCCTGCTAATGTTCAGGTGTATATCAGTATGTAGTGTCTCTACTTTAAAGAGTCCTCTTGCTGATGTTCAGGTGTATATCAGTATGTAGTGTCTCTACTTTAAAGAGTCCTCTCCTGCTGATGTTCAGGTGTATATCAGTATGTAGTGTCTCTACTTTAAAGAGTCCTCTCCTGCTGATGTTCAGGTATATATCAGTATTTAGTGTCTCTACTTTAAAGAGTCCTCTCCTGCTGATGTTCAGGTGTATATCAGTATGTAGTGTCTCTACTTTAAAGAGTCCTCTCCTGCTGATGTTCAGGTGTATCTCAGTATGTAGTGTCTCTACTTTAAAGAGTCCTCTCCTGCTGATGTTTTGGTGTATATCAGTATGTAGTGTCTCTACTTTAAAGAGTCCTCTCCTGCTGATGTTCAGGTGTATATCAGTATGTAGTGTCTCTACTTTAAAGAGTCCTCTCCTGCTGATGTTCAGGTGTATCTCAGTATGTAGTGTCTCTACTTTAAAGAGTCCTCTCCTGCTGATGTTCAGGTGTATATCAGTATGTAGTGTCTCTACTTTAAAGAGTCCTCTCCTGCTGATGTTCAGGTGTATATCAGCATGTAGTGTCTCTACTTTAAAGAGTCCTCTCCTGCTGATGTTCAGGTGTATATCAGCATGTAGTGTCTCTACTTTAAAGAGTCCTCTCCGCTGATGTTCAGGTGTATATCAGCATGTAGTGTCTCTACTTTAAAGAGTCCTCTCCTGCTCTGCGCTGAATCAAACACCAAACCGAGACGTCTGTCCCTGAACATCTTATTCTCCGTGCTTCAGATAAAAGACTGTCTGAGTGACTCATGAAAGGCTTTGAGGATAAAAGGAAATCACATTTATCTGCAAACTAGAGAAAGGAGCCGAGACAAGAGAGGCGCAGATTGGCAGAGAAATGGAGAAATCAAAGTGTGAAAACTATGCTAATTAGGGTTAAGCTCTCACCAACACGGAAGCGGGGTCAAGTTAACATTTCTCTTTTATTTTTGTGGTTTTTATCAAGGTTACTATAGCAACGGGGTGAACGCCTCATCGTGTTCGCTGCCTGTTCCTGCCAGACAGCGACCGAGAGGAATACCATGAAATAAGGGAGAACCTCTTCCTGTGAGTGACACACACACACACACACACACCACACACGCACACGCACCACACACACACACACGAACGAACACACACACACACACACACACACAACACACACACACACAGCCTACTTCCTGCTGAGTCACACAGTAAACACACATTAAAATTAAGATACAACACACACACACACACACCACACACACCACACACACACTCACACGGCCTACATCCTGCTCAGTCACACATAAACACACTTTAAATTGAGATACACACACACAACACACACACACGTACACGTTGGTCTTAATATACAGATACACATTTATTGTTGTTAAAGCTGTATTACATGTATGCACATTTTAATTAAGAAATATTTATATTTTATTGATTTGAATTTATTTGATTTATTATTATATCTCTATTTTTTTAATTTAATTTATAAATGTTATTTTGTATTTATTTTGTGTTACTGTTTTACATCATGCACACGATCTTATATATTATATACGATTTATTTTAACCTATTAATGTAATATAATTTCTCATGTTATATTATACTTTATTACTGAGCCCAGTATGTCCTCTTAAATGGTCCAATCAGCCAGCGTCGCTCTGCGTAAAGGACAACGCTCCAGATAGTGGTTGAATAGAACGGTCTCGTGGAGCCCCCCACGTTGACGTCTTCACCGAGGTTCTGGCAGCGTGTTGTTTCTCACTTGGACAGTGAGATCCCCACAGGCTGCTCGGAGAGAGATACTGAGGAAGCTGGCATGTGTGAGAGTCTTTGGACAGGAATGAAAGGAGGTAAAGCTCAGTGTCGGCATGTCTGACGCCAGATGGCTCCGGGTCCTGAATCCTGAGAGGGGATGGTTTACAGCGGACACGATCACCAAGCAGAGTGGATCAGTGGACTGTGAGACCAAGGATCCCAAAGAGAGGAGAGCCCAAAGTCACTGAAGTGACTCAAAAGTACACACTCAAGTAGAAGTACAGATACTCGTGTTTAAAATACTCTGGTGAAAGTAGAAGTACTGACTAAACTTCTTTACTCAAGTCAAAGTAAAGGCTTTGAAGTGTGCTTCAGTAAAAAGTACCCATAACTAGCAGCTGCTTTAAAGAGTACCTGACCTCCCTTTATATACTCTGTAGAAAGTACAGGTATTTGAGTTCAACATGTGAGAAGTAGAAAGTACAGGTATTTGGGTTCAACATGTAAGAAGTAGAAAGTACAGGTATTTGAGTTCAACATGTAAGAAGTAGAAAGTACAGGTATTTGAGTTCAACATGTAAGAAGTAGAAAGTACAGGTATTTGGGTTCAACATGTAAGGGAAGTAGAAAGTACAGGTATTTGAGTTCAACATGTGAGAAGTAGAAAGTACAGGTATTTGAGTTCAACATGTGAGAAGTAGAAAGTACAGGTATTTGAGTTCACATGTGAGAAGTAAGGAAGAAAGTACAGGTATTTGAGTTCAACATGTAAGAAGTAGAAAGTACAGGTATTTGGGTTCAACATGTAAGAAGTTAGAAAGTACAGTATTGAGTTCAACATGTCAGAAGTAGAAAGTACAGGTATTTGGGTTCAACATGTAAGAAGTAGAAAGTACAGGTTATTTGAGTTCAAACATGTAAGAAGTAGAAAGTACAGGTATTTGTGTTCAACATGAGAGAAGTAGAAAGTACAGGTATTTGAGTTCAAATGTAAGAAGTAGAAAGTACAGGTATTTGAGTTCAACATGTAAGAAGTAGAAAGTACCGGTATTTGAGTTCAACATGTAAGAAGTAGAAAGTACAGGTATTTGAGTTCAACATGTAAGAAGTAGAAAGTACAGGTATTTGGGTTCAACATGTGAGAAGTAGAAAGTACAGGTATTTGAGTTCAACATGTAAGAAGTCAAAGTAAAAGGTCATCAGGAAAATAAGTAGTGGAGTAAAGTACTGATACCAGAAAGATGTACTTAAGTACAGTAACAAAGTATTTTGATCTCCACTACTTCCCACCTCTGCCGAGAGGAGAGAGAAAAGTTCTTCAAGGACGTGAGAAAGTTCCCCTCTGACTGAGAAATGAGAAAGATAGATGTTTTCGTTCTTCTTTGAATCGCAGTATTGCACTTTATAAAGGTAGAAGTCTTATTGAGCTGCTGAGATGGAGGCAGGAGGAAAGGAGAAAGGAGAAAGGAGACATTCAAAGTGGAAGTGCTCAGCCGTGAAGCAGCATATTCACAAAGAGCAGACATCACTTAAGATGCTATACGTCTCCTCTCTCCTGGTATTGTCGGCATTCAGAGCGTGGTTTATGCATTCCTCGCTCTTGCATTTCACCGTTTTTGACATCCATATTCTTTCAGCTGGTAATTGGATAAATGCTAATTGTCTCGGACAGAGGTGTGGGATGGTTTTAGCATTTTGCATCCGGATCAGAAGAGCTTTTTACTCGTCACACTCAGGGAAATGTACTTTGTTAAGGAAAAAGTGAAGAGCCAAGAATAGCAATAATATTCATTAAGAGTTATGCATTAAATATTAAAGATAAAAATACACAAATACAATTTACAAAAGTACACACTCAGGTGGACAACAAAAAGTACCATTAAGAATATTAAATACAATATCTGCAAAAGCAATATACATAAGTGTTTAGTCTTACATTTCCAGAGTCGATTCTTAAGCTTTGCTAGTCGCGTGGCTCTGGGGATGGAAATGTCCATCTCTTAGTGTTCCACCACACATTTCTCAAAAACTATCGCTTGTATTGGCATGACATTGTCTACAGACGTTCATGGTCTCCAGAGGATGAATTTGCCCAGCTTCAGTGATCCTCTGACTCTTCCCTTTTCTACCAAAGGACTTTAAGGAGTGGAATTTCTCACCAACTATTTTCATACCTCTTCCTAGAGGTTAACATCAAGGTTATCCAGCATTTGAGTTTATAAGTGTGTGTGTGTGTGTGTGTGTGTGTGTGTGTGCGCGTGCAGCTATGTGATAAGCACACTGGAGCTCATGGTGGCCGAGGACTACATGATCGTGTATCTGAACGGAGCGACGCCTCACAGGAGGATGCCCGGCCTCGGCTGGCTAAAGAAATGCTACCAGATGATCGACAGGAGGTAAGCCACCTAATTATGGGATCGTAGTGTGGGAGATAACTTGTTAGAAAAATCTCCCCGGCTTGAGCTTCAGTCTCAGGATCCGTGTGTCTGGGATCCTCTCCAGAAGGGAAGCAGTCATCACATACAGAGCATCAGCTAGTTCCTGAACAGTGTCCTTCACATGCTGATATCAAGATTGGGAGTCACACAGTCACAAGATGGAGGAATACCGGTTCTTATCTGTAATCATACATCCTGTCACGAACAAAACACTGACTTGTTGTTTCTAAATTCTGTCTTTTTCTCAAAATCTCAAATCCTGACTTTTTTGTGAAATTCAATTTTTTGACTTTTTCCTCAAAATGATGTATTTTCTTAAAATTGTGTATTTTTCTCAAAATGTTGAATTTTTTCTCAAAATTATATATTTTTTTTTTACTTTTTCCTCAAAATTCGGATTTTTTTCTGTCGTTTTTCTCAAAATCTCAAAATTCTGGTCGTTTTTCTCAAAATCATGATTTCTCTCAAAAAAAATCTCAAATTAAATTTTTTGGGACTTTTCCTCAAAATTCTAACTTTCTCTCAAAATTATGTTTTTTTTTTAACTTTTTCTCAAAATTATGTATTTTCTCTCACAATCCTGACTTTTCTCTCAAAATTATGTATTTTTTTCTCAAATTAAATTTTTTGGGACTTTTTCCTCAAAATTCTGTATTTTTTTCTTTCTCAAATCTCAAAATTCTGTTGTTTTTCTCCAAATCTTGACTTTTTTCTCAAAATCTCAAAATCCTGACTTTTTTCTCAAAATCTCAAACAGAGTCCTTCACATGCTGATATCAAGAGAGGGACACAGTCACACAGTCTCAAGATGGAGGACTAGAAAGCAGTATCAATGTTTACTTCAGATTAGCTCCACGTCAGAAATGAGCATGCTTGATGTCTCTCTCCATAGAGGCTGAGTCATCATGTTAATCACATAGCTATCATCTGCCTCAAGCAGTCCTGATGCTCTTCCAGGTCATCTCACATCCTGTCATGTTCACAGCTACAGTTGATACCTTTGTGAGCATGCTACTCTCATGTTGGAAGAGGACGTTCAGTATTTCCCCAGCATATCAGTATCTGGACTTGTGATCATTGGTATCCTCCTAAATGAAGTTGAAAGTGCAACATGGATACAAACCTCATGATGTTCTGTGTTGTGTTCAGGCTCAAGAAGAACTTGAAATCCTTCATTATTCTCCACCCGTCGTGGTTCATCAGGACAATCCTGGCCGTCACCAAGCCCTTCATCAGGTACACGACCAGACCTCTTCTGCTTTGAAGGATTCACAGATCACTCAGGAAGCAGAAAGTGTACAGACACTCGTCGCTAAGAGGGGTGACATTCAACCTGTTCCTCTCGGCTTCTCCTCTGCCGTCCCCGAGTGAACATTTTCATTTGACCATACGTGGTTTATTTACAGCATAAGAGCTCAAACCCTTAATTGCTCTCAAATGGGAGAACATTGTCTCGGGGAAAAAGTAATTAGTTTCCTAACTCAGTCTGTATAATGTTTTATTGTGTTATAGAAACGTAATAGAAACAGGGCGTTCTACTCACGTGCAAGGCCTTGTTTAGCATGCGGCTGGAGCCAAACAATTCCCCAAGTAGGGATCAATACGTTACATCTGATCAAGTGGATGCTTGCAGGACAAATGACATTCAACTTCAACGGTTCATTGTTTCGTGCTGATTAGCTTGAATTACAATGCCATGGTAACGACCTCAGCGTTTTAGTAGCATGCTAACGTTAGCACTTAGCTTCGTGTAGCTCGTATTCATTCAGATTTAAACAACTTGGGTTTCACTTTTGTGAGAAAAACGAGTTCCTCTGAAGCCGGATCCTTTACCCTGTGTGTGTGGTGTGTGTGTGTGTGTGCGTGTCCTCTGTGTGTGTGTCTGTCTTTGTGTGTGTGTGTGTGCGTCTGTTCTCTGTGTGTGCGTGTGTGTATATTTGTGTGTGTGTGTCATCTGTGTGGTCTGTGTGTGTGCCTGTATTTGTGTGTGTGTGTGTGCGTGTGTGTCTTTGTGTGTGCGTGCATGCGTGTGTGTGGCTGTACTTTGTGTGTGTGCGTGTGTGTCTTGTATGTGTGTGTGAATGTACTTTGTGTGTGTGTGTGTCTCTGTGTGTGTGTGTGTGTGCGCCTGTGTATGTGTGTGTGTGCGTGCATGAGTGTGTGTGGCTGTCTTTGTGTGTGTGCGTGTGTGTCTTTGTATGTGTGTGTGCCTGTCTTGTGTGTGTGTGTGTCTCTGTGTGTGTGTGTGTGTGTGTGCCTGTGTCTTTGTGTGCGTCTGTGTGTGTGCATGCGTGTATGTGTGTTTCTCTGTGTGTGTGTGTCTCTGTGTGTGTGTGCCTGTGTCTTTGTGTGTGTGTGCGTCTCTGTGTGTGTGTGTGTGTGCATGCGTGTGTGTGTGTCTCTCTGTGTGTGTGTCTGTGTATCTCTGTGTGTGTGCGTGTGTCTCTGTGTGTGTGTGTCTCTGTGTGTGTGTGTGTGTCTCTGTGCGTGTGTGTGTGTGTGTGTCTGTGTGTGTGTGTGTGTGTGCGTGTGTGTCTCAGCACTAAGTTCAGCAGTAAGATTAAGTACGTGAACAGTTTGGACGAGCTGCAGGAGACCATCCCCATGGACAGCATCCAGATCCCAGAATGCATCATTACGTGAGTCTGCACCTCCGGGCACCTCCGAGTCCCATTAAATGACTTTGTATTCATCCTTTCCTTTGACCTTTCACCTCCAGAGTCGACAAGGAGCTGAAGGAAGCAGCGGAGAACTCAAAGTAAGACTCTCATTTATCAGCCGACTCACTCTCAGATCACTCCTGCTGGATCTGGACCAATTGGATTAGCGATTAGCCCTCGGTCGCAATTAAGGACGAGGAAGAAATGCTAACGATGCTAACGATGCTGGCTTCATCTCGTTCATCACGACTGTAGAATAAAGGATCGATCGCCATGATTAATTGTGCATCACTTCTCATTTGCATGACTTGAAATAAACACAACAATACATCCTGCTCTAACAACCTCTCCGTTTCTTTTTCTTTTTTAAGGAGGAATAGTTTTCTGATGGGATTGGAGTCAACAACAACAACAAAAACAACAGCAGCAGCAGAAGGAGGAGGAAGAGGCAGAACAGAGTAAGTCCTTTTAGATGTTTAATAGTCTTTAAAATATCGTTTGAAAGGTTATTTTTCGGTTCCTTTTTTAGTCAAACTTCCTCTAATTGTCTAAGATATATTTTTTAAAACGGTTTTTTTAAGAATTTAATCTTAATTCCTCCTTCAAATGTTGGGATTTTATGTTTTTCTTCTTGCTGACAAGATGCTGAAATCCAGATGATAGAATAAGGAAGCTTACAGTAAACGTTATATTATAGTATGTTGACAAAGTATGAAAAAAGACCGTATTGTATGTGGGAAAATATGGAAGAATTGAAACTTTAGTGTGTTGAAAAATATGCAAAAAGTCATGATATTCCATATTGAAGAAGTCAGAGTGTAATGTGTAAAAAAAAAAATTGATATCTATATTATAGTAAATAAAAAACAATGAAAAAGTCCTAGGGTGTTTCTCAATGTCAAGGACGCTTCCTTGGTAGGACATGTCCCTCCGAGTCAGGCCCTTCAGAAGCGAGAATCCTTCCTGGCCTCGGAAAACGAAGAATTGTGGAACAGGCTAACAGGTGTGCGTCGTATGCGAGGCCCCGCCTTCAATGGAGCGCGATTTCCGCCAAAGATTTTGAAATTGCAAAGCATTGTGGGGATTTTAAGACCACAGAGGATACACATGTGCAGCCTCGAAATTTCCCGCAACAAAGGACGCTGGCCTCGGTAGAATTCCAAGCATCCTGGACATTGGAACAGTCCTTCGGCGGCACTCGATGACGTAGCATCCTTGAAATAGTGGCTCTGGAGCAGCTTTCCTCGACATTGAGAAACACCCCTAGTATAGATTCTCGAAAAATATGCAAGAAAAGTCATGTTAAAGTACTTCGAAAACGTAAAATATTGGGTATAGCATGTCGAAGTATATGGAAAAAAGAGATGGTATAATCAGTCATTGTGTAGTGTGTAAAAGATACATTTTAAAAGTCGATATAGTGTGTACAAAATTAGGAAAAAACTGAAAGTATTCTATGTTAAAATTATGCAAAATAAGTCATATGAAAAAGTCAAAGTTGTACTGTGTCAAAAAATAGATAAAGCCATGGTATAGTATATAAAAAAAAATTAAGAATTCGGTAAAGCATGTAAAAAAAGTATATTATGAAAAGTCATAGTGTATTGTGTCAAAACGAATTGATACATTCAGAGCATAGTATGTTAAAAATATCTTTAAAAAAAACAGCTCATAATGTCCAGAAATATGGAAAAAAAATCATAGGATGGTATATTGGAAAAATATTTTAAATAGCAGTGTCACCCGTACATAAACATAATAATAATATCTCTGTTTCTTCTGTTTCCAGCAGACCAGGCGCAGCGGGGGCCAGCAGCTCTTAAACCCACACGGGTCTTCAATGTTCAAAGTTGTATTGTACGGGTAAAGCTGGAAATCAGAGGCCTGTAAAACTAGTGTGTGTGTGTGTGTGTGTCAGTGTTTGTCAATTAGACACTGGAGTTGAATATGAAAACACAACTTGTTAAAACTCAAGAGTTAGATCTGGTTCTCTGTGGAGCGTCAGAGTCAGAGCTACAGCTCGTGGTTCACGGTAGGATAAGAAATGCAATTACACACCGGACAGTGCACTGCGCAAATCCATTTGTCGAGTCTAGTGTTGTAGTCGTGTGCATGAGAAGCAGTGAAGCAATAATATCACCCTTTACTGGTCACTCAGTATTTCAGATAAAAAAAAAAGCCACTTGTGTGTTAGCAATCCACAATAAAGCACAAGGTGAAGCCAAAAATACAAAAGCCTTGTGCCATAGATGACCAACTGTTGCATTTAAGCAATCCACTACTCTGTCTTAAAACTACTTCTAAACATTTAGAGCTAAGGAGTTAAATATATATTATATAGAGTCATTATGAAACTAAAGAGAGTTATGGCGCTTTTCCACTGCAGGGCCTCGCACGGTTTAGTACGGTATAGTTAGGCCTTGGTAGGCCAGGCTCACTTTATGCTGCGTCTCCATTACAGTTTAGTAGCTGGGGCAGTAACTATAGCAACGCAGTGTAGGCGGAGCCGTGACGTCATCTTCAATGCGAAGCACAAAACCAAAACAGCCGTTAGCTCTTAGCCCTCAGAGCTATATCTGTTCAGAAACTAGACAACAGTTAAACAAGTACAAACCACAGACGGCCTGTGTCATGGCGAATACAGTCGCTGGTTTATTTATGTCTGTAGGCCGTTCTTGTGAGTGTGGACGGTCGGAGCATATATAACGTTAGCTTAGCCAAGCTACATTTAGAAAACACGCATTTTAAAAGGGTTTTTCGCCTGCCGTCTGTCTGCAGACTTGTCAAAGCATAAATTCATGGTTTTTACTAACCGGTATCAGTGTGTTGTTCCTTCGGCATCATTTAGAAACGTGTATTAGAATTTAATCACGGTCAAATATGTTCATTTTGTTGTAGTTGTAGCCAGGGCCGGCCCTGACCAATTTGCTGCCCTAGGCAATATTTTAGCTGGCGCCCCCCCCCCCCCACTCCCCGTTCAAACTGTATTCTTGTTTATTAATAACAACTTTTTTGTACTGTCATATATTATTTTATACCTGTTTTTCATCTATTCTCTTATTTTTTTATAACTATAATGATCATATAAAGGTGTGCCTTTACCTCACTGAGCTGAGGTTATCAGAGCCTCTCAGTCTTTCAGGAGAGAGCTCTCTAAAGCTCCCCCCCCCCGCGGCCGCTTACACAGCAAATTCCAATGTTAATAAAAGCACACAGAAGCTGTGTACGTTTTTTGGGAGTTTGATTTATTTTAAATGAACACAAATATAAAATTAAAACCTATAATTGCACACTAAAACCATTATTTCAAAAAAAAACAAACAATTTCACATAAACCTCTGGTTTTTACTGGGGCTGGGGCAGTTCAACTTGATTTTGGGGAGGGGGGGTGTGCCATAGTTTATGGGCGCTGTACGCAATATAGGCGTAGTTCTGTTAGTATAAGATAATAAGATGTACTTTGTTGATCCAAAATCGGGAAATTGTGTTGTTATGAAATAAAAAAATGTCATTTCTAATTTTTTTTTTCTCCCCAATTTTCGGCGCCCCCTATGGGTTGATGCGCCCTTAGCATTCGCCTATACTGCCTATGCCGAGGGCCGGCCCTGGTTGTAGCCCCCTTGCTAGCGAGTCTCTCACTAGTTTAGCATACTCAGCCCGGTTGTTGGTCTGGAAAGAACCTCGATTTTGGAGGGCCAGAAAAACTATGAAAAAAGTACCGGTTAGCCGGAACTACGCCGAGTGGAAACGCAACAAAAAATGGGCCGGGTTTGGCACGGCACGCTTAAACCGTGCTACGCGCTGCAGTGGAAATGCGCCATTAGTTATATATAAGAAGTGATCAGTGTGTTGTCTTTTAGCTCAGTTTAAAGACTCCCGCATCATCATGGAGGAACCTCAGAGCTACATTAAAGATGGGATTTCTGTAAAGCACAATATCGTGTGTGTGTTTGTGCGTCAGTGCATGTCCCCTCATAGATAACTGATCAGCTGTGCAGAGGAGCTATGGATCACTGTCTAGTAATTCAATAAACATGAAGTCTGAGCTTTGTTTCACTCGTGATTTCAGAGTCATGACTTTATTTACACTTTTTTTTTTATTGAACTTCAATGACAGCAAGCATGGGAATATAGAAAAGCAAAAACACCACGACAATTAAACGATGAGTAATGAAAGTATATGCCCATAATATATTAATAAATATTGCCAGAAATAAAAAAAGACCTCCATAAAACCACGTGTTACCGTGTCAAAAGGCACGATTAGTTGACCGCAGATAGTAAACAACATTTAATGCAGTCATGCCTTGTCTTTCACATTGATATCATTTAGGTTTTTCACCACTGTACTCCACCTTCATAGTTGTATCTTTGATAAGTGCTAACAATCTGGTACCTGGTTGTAAAACATATTTTAAAGTTGTTCTAAAAACAGCAACAAAACGATATGACAGTAAATCCAGGCAGATAAAGACGCCGCCACACACTTCTCGAGGGACATACGTGATGAATGAGGGTGACATATATATTTATTTTTGGGGGGAAATCCTACACTTTGAGCCTTTAAGAACACATGTCATTTTACCTGCAGCACATTTTGTGAATGGATAGCGGTTGTAAAAGGCAGCTCGTTATAAACAGATTCTCATTTGGTTAAATTAACATACATTTTCTAGCATGTGTTTATATTAAAGGGGACCTATCATGCAAAATTCACTTTTTGATGTCTTCTCTACATCAACATGTGGTGTCGGGGAACTCACGCAGCGTCAGGAAATAAACCCTCTCTCTTTTCCTCCGTACCCAAATCTCTAAAAACGGGGAACAACGGAGCTGATCCAGATTTGCGTCCGATATGACGTAACATCTGAAATGTGGACCCACGGGCCAATCAGAAACGTTGCTATCAGAAACAATGCCCGACTGTTTTGGACGTAATATGGTCGGTGTTTACATTAGCATCGCTAACACTCAGAGCTAACCTGTGCTGGAGAGCATGTGTGTGAAGAAGCAGGAAGTAGAAAGGAACTCACCTTGTGGTATAACCGGCAAGAGAGAAAGCCTTTGAGCTCCAGACTGTTTCAGATCCTTGATAATCCATGATATGGCGTTTCATCACGGCAGCATTTAGTTTAGACGGTAGCTGCCGGGTCCCGCATGAGCTCAGACCCCTCCTCTTTTATTTTTTTTAGAAACAGGAAGTGAAATAGAGGGATATATGGCTAGAATGATCTGTTTGGTATTTTGAGCAAAACACTTCATCGACATGTTTTTTATATATTTTTCTGAGCATGATAGCTGACCTTTAAATTAATAATTTATTGTCATTCTTTTAGTTAATCAAGGTACTTGTTTATGCTTTTATTTTGAGTTATGGTCCCTGGTGATTTTGTATATTGGACACAGGTGGAGGTTTTTTTTAACAGCGAAAACAGAGGGGGAGAAGCCATTGTTTGTCATATGTTAGATAATGGGAACTCACCTACAATAAATGCACACTAACGCCCGGACGTTTGACAGTAATTCCCTGCCTAAAATTCTCTTTCTGGAGCCTCAGTTTTAGTTTGAGTAAATCTTCTGTTTTATTGAATAAATAATAAATGTATTTTTTGGTACGTTTTTTTAAGATTTCTTTATAATCTCAGCTTCTCTACAGAAATCCACGCATTCACCGAAACGTGTAACTCTCGTCGTCGTACTCCAGCTCGTCCTCGTTGTCCTCGTTCAGCTGTCCGTACTTGAACTTCCTGTACACGGTGCCGTCCTGCCCCATGTAAACAATGTCCTCATCGTCATCATCATCGTCGTCTTTACTCCTAGCGACGTCCACCAGCTGAGGGTCCTGGAAGCGTCCGCCAGTAGTAGAGGAAATGGGACGAGCGCTAGAAGACGAAGAGCTGAACCCTCTTCCTCCTCCGAACCCTCCGCCTGAGCCCAGTTTCTCGTACCCGCGAGGCGTGATGTCCGGAGGCGCCCTCTTGGAGCGGGAGTGCCGGATGACGAAGACGACGGCCACCAGGCCAAACACCAACAGGAAGCAGGTGATGATGAAGATGGTCAGGTTTCCCCCGGACACCTCCTCTTCCTCGTTCCTGAATGCCAGGTTGGTGGTGAGGACGCACTCTCCTGAAACACAAATAAATCAAACGGATTCAAACGATGTATCTGCTTACAGTGGACGAAATAAGTATTTGATCCGCTTGCAAAACATGTGTTGGTTCTTGGTGGAGAAACTCTCGTTTGTTGCAAGGGGATCAAATACTTTTATAAAACGGACAAGTCAAATCAAGCAATCTGATTGGCTCTTAGCCGTGATAAGGCTTTTGGAATTCTACCGAGCCCGGCGTACTTCGTAGCGAGACATTTCGAGGCTGCACATGTGTAGACTCCGCGGTCTTAAAATCCCCACAATGCTTTGCGCACGGACCTATTTCCCCAAATCTGTGGCGGAAAATGTAAGGCGGGGCCTCTCATGACGCACACTTGCTCGCCTGTTCCACTCCTCGTTTTCCAAATACCAGGAAGTATTCTTGCCTCGCTTCTGAAGCAAGTGACTCGGAAGACATGCAAGCAAGCGTACTCGACATTGAGAAACACCCAGCGTGTATATTAGGGATGTAACGATACCAAAAACTCACGGTACGATAATATCGCGATAAAAAGTCCACGGTACGATATTTCTCGCGATATTGAAAAAAAAAAAAAAAATATTATTTGATTTTTTTTTTACTTTAATTTTTTTTCTTTATTAAATAATAAATCTGATTGGTACAGCATTTTAGTAGATAGTAGTATTTTAAAGTGTCAACAATATAATAATCAGACCCTGCAATAGAATAAATCAAGTTTCACTTTAGTTTCTCAAGTAACTCACTCTCTCACTCACTCACTCACTCACTCACTCACTCACTCACTCACTCACTCAGCGTCATCAAGGTTATCTTTCAGGAATATGAGCACGTCCACATTTCCAGGTAGAAGCTGGGATGTTTGAGCGTTTGAAAAATCCCCTGCTGTGGAGAAAACTCTCTTGCTTGGTACTGGTGTTGCTGGGACAGAGAGATATGCGTTGCCATGGGCGACAGCAGTGGGTCAAACTGTGCATTGTCTCTCCACCTCTTCAAAAACAATACAGTGTTTGCCAAGAAGGTGAGGCTTATTGACAGAGATATAGATATACTGTTGGTACTTGTCCATGTCTCTAGGTGTGTACATGTAGCCCTGTAAATACCATGTCCTTTTGTGTTCTGTTGTTTTATGTTCATGTTGTCCTACTTGCTGCCATGTTGGACAGGTGTCCCTTGAAAAAGAGATCGATGATCTCAATGGGACCATCTGGTTAAATAAAGGTTTAACATTTTTTTTAAATTTAAAAATAAATGAATAAATCCCGGTAGATTTTGTCAGTCTCACGACGGTATTGAGACATTTATTTACGATACGCGATATTCAATATATCGTTACATCCCCCCCTAGTATATATACATTCAATCCGCAGCTGCTTATAATCAGCTCATCACAGGCTTTCTTTTTAAACCTATTACATTCCACCTCATTCTCCAGCAGCCAATCAGCGAGCTGCAGCCAAACTCTAAAATGGTTCTCCTCTCTCCTGCAGTCAGCCCGCCTCCTCCCCATCCGCCTCCTCTCATCACATCCAGTGCCAGGATCCAAAGACCTCATCACACCCCCTCTTCATCCCATCCCCTCATCAAATCCAGATCTTCATCATCATCACCAGTGTCTAGACCCCGGGGGGGGGGGGGTTCCCTATATGTCTAATCGCCAAAGACTTAACATTTATCATATGACGTGTGTCAATAAATGTTCTTTAAACAAAATGAAGTCTTTCCTGATTGAAGTATTATCGTATCGTATCGTTTCGTATAGTCATAGTACGTTTCGTATGTCGCTAAAGCAACAACAGAACTATCTAAAAAAATCTGGAGAGAGTTGTGTCTTTTTTTACGTACTTACTACACTATGTTTTTTTCCACATGTTATACTTTGATTTCTGTTTCAAATATGATGACATTTTTGATTAAATCTTCCACAAACTATTCCATACATGTTTTTTCTATACCATATATGACCCCGACTGCCTGGGTGAAGTCCAGGAATCCTAACCGCGAGTAGGGATGCCAGCGATTATTCGATTATTCGCTACAGTCTCCATAATCGAATATTATTTTTAAAAATCGATTTTATTTATATATATTTTTTTTTTTATGTTTTTTTTTTTTTTCTGGCTTAGTTTCAACCAAAATATATATAAATATATATATGCTAATAATAGTAATAGTATTAATAATTGTAAATGGTCATTGGTCACACCACCAGTTTGTTTTACTGTAAACTTGGAGGAAGCCTGCGTGCAGAGCAGACTGCTGCTGCAGCACGCTACACACCGCCCCATTTTTGAAACCATGAACTTTAGTTCAACATTTTGAATTATGGACTATGAACTGAACTAGTTCATTTTAAAATGAACTGAACTAGTTCATTTTAAAATGTGTGAACTGTGAACTGAACTAGTTCATGTAGAAAGTGAACTTTCCCAACACTGAGAGAAAGATGCAGCACAGCCGGCCATTACCAACTTCACTTCAAGGCCATGTCGTTGTGATGACATGCTTGTTTGTTGTTTGAACTGTAAACATGTTCCAGTAAAGAAAACAACGGAATTCCTTTGTTTGTTTTTTTTCTCTCCCGCGGGGGGGGGGGGGGGGGGGGGGGTGGTGTCGGTCGAATAATCGATTATTATTCGCCAGGGCTGCCGAATAATCGATTTTGATCATGGTCAGTTTCTGGCAACCCTAACCGCGAGACTACATTCCTTCACACACACATACGGGTATTGGGCCGAGGGCGACACCGTACTTCCGGTATCCGCCGGTTTACGCGAGGTGCAAGCAGCCGTACACCGTCTAGGTGTTGCTAAGCTTCCTGTACTGAATATCATAGTCTATTGCCTTAATCAATATCTAGTCAACTCTAAAATACCACATGTATGCAATGGCATGATAATATTATTGTGACAAGTGATTCACCTGGTGTTTCCAGGAGATAGACGGAGATGCAGCCAAAATCGACGAAGGCCACTTTCGAGGGTCGTTTTTCCATACATCTGCATCAGTCTGTAAGAGCAATCCGACAACCCACACAGCTCTAGTTCACGCTGGTAACGACCTCGAGCCCACCCCTCCAGTCCAGAGATGTAATCCGAAGACATGCAGCGATTTCTTCAGTCGTTAATTCAGAAAAAAAACCTAGTCCGCTCTGCATGGCTACGTTAGCTAGCTGTTTATATTTGCACCTCCAGGAAAATGGCGTATTTATATATATATATATATATATATATATATGGCGCGTGTTGCATTGTGGGTAGCTCGTGACGTCACTGTGTGTGAAAGAATGGGACATTCTACGTACAACGTCTTATATTTTTTCATTTAATATACTATATCATTTTCTCAACATATTATCCCATGCCATTTATTGCATGACGGCTTTCTTTTCGAATTTCCGACTTACTCTACAATAATTTTTTCCGACTTACTAACCCTCGACATATTGCACCTTCTGGGACATATTTGTTTGTTTCAAATAGGGGTTATTCTAGTAATACATAGCATGAGGTGATACTGAGGCGCTGATCTTGTATTTAAGATATTTAAATTCTGGCGAGAACATGCCGCCCGAATACAAGAATTCTCCGCGGACGTAAACAACAACGTGGTGTCGGAGCTCCGTCTGCCATGTCATGTTCCTGGAGTAATTATACCGTTTTTGACGAACAGAAATATTGTTTTCTGGCATCACTTTCACATTTTACGGGGTGCAGACAAAACCCTGATATAGTTTATTAAGACGTGACGTTTTTTGGTGAACTTTTCCAAATATTCTACTCATACATTTTTCTGCTTTTCAAGTTTTTTGACATTCCGCACCGTGACTTTTTTTCGTTCACACAAAAGCAGGAACTTGAAAACACCTCCTTCAGCCCCGGGAAATAAAGACGGGGATTTGTTTCTGACATTTCCCCGAGTAGTGAGTGAGTAAGAAATCTAAATGTCAGCCGGGACAGAGTTTATCAGCTCCAGAAGAAACACCTCTCCTTCCTCCTACCTCGAGTCTCGGTGCAGTTACAACAGTCCTGCTGCGGCGTTGTTGCCTCTTCCTCCTCCTCCTCCTCATCATCATGGAGGCAACACAGCAGACAGCGCCCCCCCGCTTCTAAGATGGCCTGCGGAGGACACATGGAGCAGTTTGCTGGACCGGGTCCTCGACACTCCAGACAGGAGCCGTCACAGTCCACACACACATGGCCTGAGTCCTGATGGGAGCACACGGTATAATTAAGATAGTACACACACACACACACACACACACACACACACACACACACACACACACACACACACACACACACACACACACACACACACACACACACACACACACACACACACACACACACACACACACACACACACACACACACACACACACACACACACACACACACACACACACACACACACACACACACACATCCTGAGTCCTGATGGGAACACACGTTAGAATGAAGATAGCACACACCCACACCCACACCCACACACACACACACACACACACACACACCCTGAATCCTGCTGAGGACCACACGTTAGAATGAAGATAGTACACACACACACACACACACACAGAGTCCTGATGGGAACACATGGTAGAATTAAGATAACACACACACACACACACACACACACACACACACACACACACACACACACACCCTGAATCCTGCTGAGGACCACACGTTAGAATGAAGATAGTATACACACACACACATACACACACACACACACACACACACACACACACAGCCTGAGTCCTGATGGGAACACATGGTAGAATTAAGATAGTACACACACACACACACACACACACACACACACACACACACACACACACACACACACACACACACACACACACACACACACACACACACACACACACACACACACACACACACACACACACACACACACACACACACACACACACACACACACACACACACACACACACACACACACACACACACACACACACACACACACACACACACACAGGTTTCTAATTAGATGATAACGAAAATAGAAAATGTCTATCTGTGTCGTTCTTTAAAAGATGGGCGCTTTTATGCTTTTGGGGTTTCTCTTTCATGCAGCCTGTGGTTTTAGTGCATGTAAATGGTCTGCAAAGGCTAAAATCCCTGTGTTTCCTCCAGGGGGAATTTCTTTATTATAATTATTATATTTCTATTATATCTAACCTATTTTTAACTAATGTTAAGACTGATACAAAATTAATCTTTTGAGGCCATTGAGCAGTTAGTCGGATTAGTTTTAGGTATGTTTTAGCTTGTAATATTTCTGTATTAATACATGAACTCTCTCCAATTCTACAAGTGTCAGCAATAAATGTTAGGAACAGTGTTTAGTGTGCTGTCCTACATTTTTAGTTTATTTATTTATAGTGTCGTGGACCCCATCGATGAACTGTCACAAAAACAGTAAATGGAGCAGCTTTAGCCGACATGGCTAATTTCCAGCTGTTGTCCAGATGGTAATAGACACCCTTAAAATTACAATATATCAACATTATAGTTATAAGAAAATAATAATAACATATTTAAAGCTTCATAAAGCTAATCAGGGTATCCCATGTCACATATCTCCATTGTGTCTTAAGGTTGTATTTCTCACTGTTTGTGGATAAAATGAACTGAAATGAATAGATTTCTTTGCCTCCAGATGTGCATACCTTTCATTTCTAAAATAGTTAAATGTAGGTGATGTTCTGCCTCTCAGCTTAATATATTAATATGCATCTATCAGCCAGACACTTTCCGGAAGAAGCCTCGCAGCACGAGCCAGCAGACCTTTTTTGAACTAATAATGTTCTGTGAGATTTCTCCTGGTGCCGTAATAAGTCTGTCTGAAGTACATTATACGATACCTGGGGGCCAAAACATTAGTATGAATTATTTTTGGTGAATTGAGGACGGGGAAAGGATTTATTTTTTAATATAAAAAGTTAATATTTGTGAAATTAAACCCTAAGAAAAGTGCTGTGTGGTTACCTTCATCACAGGAAACAGGCCGACGTCGCACATGGACTCACACCCGCCGCCTGAGAGAAGGTATCCAGGAGAGCAGGAGAGACAGGAGGCAGCGTCTCCACCTGTGGATATATATATGATATATGACAACAAAAAGAC